>OX155691.1:3383708-3575951 GCA_944547425.1 Eupithecia centaureata | reverse complement strand
CAATTGACTAACATGCGAAAATGACCTTGTAGCAAAACGTCTGGAAATGAAACATTTCTGTTGCCGCTATAACAATAAATACAACAAAAAATCTGAATAAAATAAATATTTAAGGGGGCTCCCATACAACAGAGATGATATTTTTATAGATAATGATACAGAACCCTTCGTGCGCGAGTACAACTCGCACTTGGCCGGTTTTATTATTAGTACTTTCAGCGTAAGTAGCAGTCAGTGGGCCAGGAGAAGGTCGAGGCAGTGATTAAACGAACCCAATAAGAGGATAATTTCTCGTTGAGAAGAGCACCTCAATCACAATTACCGGCTAAATACATTAGGCTCTAATCAGGTAGAGGAGCGGGGATGAGCGGAGCGGGGAGCGGGCAGTGGTTCCCAAGGGATCTGATGGGGTATATAGTCGCACTAAGCGCTGGATAGCGAGGTGCATGTACAGTGTATATCGCTTTCCAGCACTTAGTGCAACTATACTCTCATATACCTCTTATAGCACCTTATCGTAATTGTGCCCGTATAAAAACTTTTTTTCGTCCTGCCTGACTTAAGTGACCCATACTTTACACGCAACTATCTCGTTCTTACAGTAACATTAAACCTATTTTTTTTTATTTTTACTGTTTATTAACAAAGAAAAGTTGAATCAAGGAAATTACATAACTAAATTTTACTAATTATACTTATTTAATTTTTAAATACTAATTTAATTTTTATATTTATTTATTTAGGAGTTTTTTGGTATAGTATATAATCTTAGATAATTACAATAGAATTTGGAATAGACACAGAAAGCTAATAATAACAGGCATTCGATAATAGAATCATAATATAGGCTGAACATAAAAGAAAGTTTATTGCCGTCTACAATTGCGTACTTAATAAAATAATACACTTAATAAAGTTAATAATAATTTTGACTGTATCGACCTCACTTCTGGCTTGGGATACCACGTGCCTCGTACCGTGCACAAGCGAGAAGCTCTGGCAGGTAAACTATTTTATCTGAACACCTGTCGCACCAATGCAGGTCGTCGTATGCCTATACGCCGCATGGTAGAGTCTTATAATGCACATTTCGTAGATATTGACATATTCGCGGATAGTACAGGTAAATTTAAGTCTCTGGTCCTAAATAAGCTGTGTCCTGAATTCTAATCTAATTTTTAATTTGTTGAGTTTTAATCATTGTCTTAATGTATAGTTCCTGAAAATTTGTTAAGTATACATATAATAGTAATAATTGTGTATCTAATCAAATTAAGTTAAGTTTTGTAATAAATGCTAGCTGTAATTAGTCCTTATTTAGTATATAGATCCTTTTCTAGATTTAAGTTTCATTTATATTCATAGTTTTATATACATTATTTTTATTGTAGAGTCAGCAACCTGTAGCGATAAGTACTGATAATCTTGTTACCATATATGAGTACAACGTAGTGGGCTGTATTTTTATCAAGTGTAATATTATTTAAATTGTTAACCTAAGTTTAAAATATAGTTGTTTGTTGTGCCTGTACATAATAAAAATAAAAAATAAAATAAATTAATATTACCAAAATATAGTAAATAAAATTACTTAACTGAAAAAAATTATAAATTAAAATTTAGATTACCTACTTATAACGATAAAAGATAACTACATCAAGCTAAAGAAGTTGAGAGTCATGGATCGGTTTGCCCTGTGAATGCTGGTATTGACAGGGTCAATGTTCAATATCCTGCTGAAATCATTGACGGTTCTGTTCGCTCGCAATATAAATGATTTTTTTCTGTAATTAGTTCCAACATGTTGGACATGTAGAAGGGGGTTGGGTCTAAGCTGCTTACACGGTACATTGAAATCTAATTTACTATGAATTTCTGGACAATCAACAACATAGTTATGCATCCAGCTGGTAGAGACATCGTAACATTAAATGCATAAAGTGCATGCTTGCACTATTGGGCGGGCTCTACCACGAATGCTTATCGCCTCGCCGTTCGCCCACGCGCGTCTGGGACGCGACGATGGTACTTAGGACTTAAGTTTGATTTAATTAATTCGTCATTCGTATTGAGATTAAACACGCTCATAGACGTCTCTTTGTAAAAGTGATTTTTATTGTCAATTCCAATAGATTTCCTTTAAACTTAGTTTTTAAAAACATTGACAACGTTCCCGAATCCTTTACTGGCGCAGCCGGGGCAGATTTCCCGAGTTTTCCGTGTGGGTTTCCGCGAGTTTCCGCGAATTTTCCGATCGAACCAAATAAATTTGTGAAGGTCCTGGGAGGCGAACGAGCATGTCGGTGACTGGCTGGTGAGTAGAATTTTCGCCATCCTTTCCTACCCTGTGTGCTTTGTGTTTTGTTATTCTTGGAATCGAACTTCTTCCATTATAACGTTTTCTGGTTCCTATTGTAGGGATTTTAGAATAAGTAGAGTTAAGTAAACTGCTCTATAAACATACGATTAATTAAATTAATAAACAAATTGTAAAATAGAGTAAAAATAAATAAAAATGACTACGATAAAAGCTATTCCAAAGGAACTAATGTGTATAATCCCATTGTTTAATGGAAATAAACGGCACTTAAATCTATTTCTAAAAAAATGTGATTATGTGGTCGAAAAATTTCATGGTGAACAAGAGCAAAACACTTACGTTTTGCACTCGATAACGAGTAAGCTAACTGACGAAGCCGCTGCCTTAGCAAGCGAACGAAACGATGTAGACACTTATGAAAAACTGAAAAATCTTTTGGTACAACATTTTGGTGATCCTAGAAGTGAAGAATGTTTAGCGATAGAGTTAGAGACTTTAAAAATGAAACAGGGGGAAAGCTATCAAGACTTTTGCAATCGCATTCAGACAGTTAGGTCGATACTTATATCGAAGGTGAATCAGACAAACGATCTTACCATGGCGAGTAGAACTGAAATCTATAATAATAAGGCGCTCAACGTTTTCCTGTACAACCTACCTGAAAATGTATTAAGACCAGTTAGAATGAAAAACCCCCATACGTTAGAAAAAGCATTAGAATATGTGTTGGAGGAAGTGAACTTCTACGAGCAGTATACGCGCAGAAGTCAAATGCTTAAGCATCAGCTTGCACCTGCAGCAACACCTGCACTTAACAAGTTCAATTCTCCCACGCAGAACGTACCCTTTCAGCCCAATGGTTTTAGACCAACCCTCGCCCCTATGGCTACTCCTCGTTTTAACTTCGGGATTCCAGGAAACATGCAGTACAGGCAACCCGCGGCGACTCAGTTTGCCCCTCAGGCTCAAACGGGTTATAGGCCTCAGTTAATGCAACCACAACAATTCGGTTTTCAAACTCAAAATTTAAGGCCGCAACAATTTGGCTACCGACCTCAAACTAATCAAGGTCAATTCGGCTATCGGCCTCAATTCAATCAAAATCAATTTGGCTATCGACCTCAGTTAAATCAGTTCGGTTACAAGCCTCCCAATGCAAAACCTTTTGACACGGATATTTCAATGAGGACTGCAGCTCCTCCTAAACCACAGATGCCGGCTGCGACTCAACAACCTCAAGGGTTTCGCCTAAATGAGTTAGAGTTAGGCGATTTTTACGGATATGACTGGTATGGATACGGATATGAAAATGTCGAAGATAATGCAGGATATTATAACGACTTTGATTGTGTAAACTATTTTGAACCGCAAATGGATGTGAATGTTTGGAATGAACAGCAGGTTAGCCTTCCCGAATCTGCCCAATTGGAAAATGCGCAAAAACAGAACACTGAAAATTTTTCAGTAGCAGCCTCGAAAGAGGATGTGAAATGATAAAAAATAATTGCGATACAAAAATAAATCTCCCATACATATACTTACCTGAAATTGATGGTAAATTTATGATCGACACTGGCAGCACACGTTCTTTTATAAGTCCAGCGAAAGCATACCAATTTTTTGGCAATTATATTAGAGGGGAAGTATTCACAGTTATAAGTACACACGCATCGAGCAACCATAACGAGGTCATTGAAATCCCTTTAATGCCTTCGTTTAGTAGCTACAATTATCATAAATTTTATGTGTATGATGTAGATACCAAGTATGACGGATTAATAGGCAATGACTTGTTAATGCAACTGGAAGCTGTAATTGATTTAAAAAATAACAGTCTCAGGACTAAGACAGTAGAACTGCCGATAATGAGATGTATGGGAAATCACGTTATTGAATTGAACCCGCGATCTGAGCAACGCGTGAAAATGCCCACAAACTTGTATTCTGGCACTGCAATTCTAAATTATAAACAATTTTGTGATGGTATAAGAATGCCAGACGCAATCGTTAAATGCGAAAAAGGGTATGCTACCACCATTATTCAAAACACGACCGATAAATTGAGGAAATTAGTAGTAACAGGTCCATTTGAGGTTGAAGAATTTCCCAATAATGACATCGTTGGTGTGAACTGTCTTAATGATGTAGAAATGAAAGATTTGAAAATAGAGGAAATTTTAAAAGAAAATTTGACAAGAATCAGGATAGACCACATGAATGAAGAGGAAATAAAATGTATTTCTGAATTATGTTATGAATACAAGGACATATTTTATAGTGATAAGCTTCCTTTAAGCTTCACAAATCAGGTAAAACACGTTATTCGAACGAAAAATGAAGATCCAATTTATGTTAGACCGTATAGACAACCTCCTGTTCAGACACAAGAAATTAAATCACAGGTTGTAAGGCCCCTTTCTTGATTTATTTTATTTCTGTGTCCACGGAGCCATTCTGCGTCTTAGCGTCTGTCATTGTCAAATTGGAGCTGACAATGACAGCTCCAACGTGACGTCTGTCTATTCTACTGTCGGGTCGCGTTGTCATTTCGAGTCACTTCCTTCTTTACGACGATCCTCGCTGGTCGAGATTCCTACATAATCCTTGAATCCTCGTGATACCTCTTCAGCTGGTACGTATTCTGGCCATCAGCCTGTGCGTGGTTTCGCCAGCGGTCTGCCTAACCGTCCGTTGTTTCTGTAAAACTCCAGGATCCTGCATTCAGACTCCCAGGGTTACCTCGTGGCATCCGTAGTACCGTGCAGTTGAAGTTGCCTGCCCGTGAGGCCGTGTCGTCTTCCTACTACGGTTTGGAGCGTCCGATCTCGATCAGGTATATTTCTATATAAATTTCTCAGCGCCACGTGTCGCTAGAGAGTACTCGTTCTGTCTATAATGTATCTATTTTGTCCTACAGCTGTCTGGCTGCAGGATCCAGCTGAGGGAGTGAAATCTTTGTATGTGGTGTCCCTGGAGAGTGGTCGGAGAGAGACCGCTCGGAGGCTGTTCGGTGCGGTTCAGTGCAAGCCCTTTCTTTTGTGCCCGCCTGACCTTTGGACCGACAGCGCTAGCTTACTGGTAACACGGCTGGACCCTAGTCCCCGTGTCTCAATTATTACTTGTGCTGTGACCCAAAACTAACCTCACTCTGGAACCATCCGGAACCCTCTGTTACTTACTCCACTCGCTGAACATCATCCGTGCTATAAATTAAATAACTGTAGATTACTTCATTATCTGGTTGCTAAGAAGTTGAATGTAGGCTTCCACCCCCTGTTATTTCTACTCTAAGCTCTACCGCTGAACACAATTTTACTTTACCCTAAGGCGCCCAACATTACAATACTTTGCTCTTGTAAACTTAAATAAAACCATGTTTATATTGTAACTCTAAGTAAACTTTCATTTATAAACCAACCTCTCCACAACTCTAGGTCCTCCTTCCCTTCCCTTCCCTCTCACCCATCATTTTTAAAGCGTTACAAGGTAGAGAAGCTTTTACAAAATAATGTTATTCAGGAATCACATTCGCCTTGGAATGCTCCTGTTCACTTAGTACCAAAAAAAATGGACGCATCAGGTGAACAGAAATTTCGTATGGTCATTGACTATAGACGTTTAAACGAGATAACAACAGATGATAAGTACCCTTTGCCTAATATCACTGACTTGTTTGATAAGCTAGGCAAAGCTAAGTATTTTAGTACTCTTGATTTGGCGAACGGTTACCACCAGATAGAGATCAATGAGGAAGATAGGCAGAAAACAGCCTTCAGCACGGAAGCGGGACACTATGAATTCTTAAGGATGCCTTTTGGCCTAAAAACAGCTCCCGCGACCTTTCAGAGAGCCATGGATAACATACTTAGGGGGTTGCAAGGATTACATTGCCTTGTGTATATGGATGATATCATTATTTACAGTACCAGTATGCAGGAACACATCAGAGATTTAAAATCTATCTTTGACAGGCTGAGACAAGCGAACTTAAAGGTTCAGCTAGACAAGTCTGAGTTTCTAAGGAAAGAAGTACTGTATTTGGGACACACAATTACAGATCAGGGCCTTAAGCCAAATGATGATAAAATTAAAGCGATTTTAGACTATCCGCTTCCAAAAACTGTCACAGAGATTAAGAGTTTTCTTGGTCTAATTGGCTATTATCGACGATTCATTAAAGATTTTGCAAAAATTACAAAACCATTGACCAATTGTCTCAAAAAACGGAATAATATCGTCATCGATCAAAAATATATGGATGCTTTCCATCAATGTAAGGAACTTCTTACGCACACACCCTTACTACAGTATCCAGATCCATCAAAACCTTACATTCTTACGACAGACGCATCCGCGGTAGCTCTGGGCGCAGTGCTATCGCAAGGAATTGTAGGTACTGATCTACCGGTTGCATATGCAAGTAGGACGTTGAGTGAGACCGAAATGCGTTACAGCACCATAGAGCGTGAGCTTTTGGCTGTTATTTGGGCCATTAAACATTTCAGGCCATACCTCTACGGCAATAAATTTACCATTTATACCGACCATCGACCTCTAGCTTGGCTAGATTCTATTAAAGAACCAAATAGTAAATTGACACGGTGGCGATTACGCCTATTAGAATATGACTATACAACAAAGTATAAGGATGGTAAGCAAAACACGAATGCTGATGCACTATCGCGTATTAAAGTAAATGCGTTAGATGGGTTAGATATGTTGGATGATTCATCTTCAGATGAATCTATGAAGGTACAATTAGACGAAAAAGAACAAAAATTACAAAAACATCTTAAGGAAATTACGAATAAAATTGTGAATTTGGCAAAAGACGATGATGATTATGAAAAACCTATAGAGACAATTGTCTTGTCAGATGAATCTGACACAGAAGAAGGGCGTAATATTGACGAATTAGAACCTACCTATCCACTTCCACCGCTATCACATAGTTCGGAAGGAACAATTCATTCAGCTGCAGACCTAGAGTCTAATGGCATTCCTATTTTAAAGGAAGCCGTGGATACTAAACCTAATCAAATACTTATTTTTACTTGGCCTAGAAAAGAAATTAATGTAAAGGTATTAAGTAGAGAACATCAAAAGGTTATAGAAGCATTTTTGCCATTAAATAGTGAGGAATTAATAAATCGGTTCCTTAAAGAATACATTAAACCTAAAACCAAATATTTTATTTATTTTGAAGACAAACAGCACCGAAAAGAATTTAACGCAGTTATTATTAAATTGTTCAAAAAGGGTACTGTAGAGTTCTATGAATGCACGGAAAGAGTTATAGTAGTAGAAGATGAAAACGAGCAGAAAGCTATAGTATTGCAACATCATGAAGGGAAAACTTGCCACAGAGGCATAAAAGAAACGGTTATGAGAATAAAAAGAAATTATTACTGGAATAAAATTCAAGAAATGACAGCAGCCGTCATAAATGGTTGTGATGCTTGTAAAAAAATGAAATATGATAGAAAACCTATTAAACCAACTATAGAACTGACTCAAACTCAGTCATCTCCATTTCAGGAAATTTTTATCGACATATTTTCTATTGAAAATAGATCTTACTTGACTTTAGTTGATGCTTTTAGTAAACTAGGTCAGGCCATTGAGATAGAAAATAAATCAACACCAGAAGTAGTACGTGCGTTGATTAAATACTTTTCAAGGTACGGGGTCCCGATTAAGATCAGTAGTGACCCAGGATCCGAGTTCAACAATAACTTGATGAAAGAATTAGCTGAAATGTATAAAATTGAATTACATATTTCCACTCCAAATAATCCAAATTCAACTGGTATCGTTGAGCGTTTTCACTCCACAATAATAGAAATCTATAGACTAGCAAAATACGAGCAGAAATGTACTGATGCAGCCTCTATAATGACGTATGCAATAATGGCCTACAATAATACTATACATTCAGCAACAGAATTAACCCCATTCGAAATAGTTTTCGGACACACAGATTCTAGTAAATTATTCGATGGAGAGTTTGAAAAATCGTACATGCAGCAATTACTTAAGGATCATGCAAAGCGAACTAAATATCTATATCAGTATATTTCAGATAAATTGATAGAGCGAAAAGAGAAAATTAGGGAAAAAAGATTAGGAGAACAGGTTGAATTAGAGCCAGGAGAGATAGTTTATACAAAAGATATAAATACAAGAAAAAGCAAGGACAAAGCGAGATACAAGAAGGCAGTTGTTAAATCGAGAGTAGAACGAAATGTAGCGTCAGTCAAAATAGATCATAAAGATTCAAGGGTCCCTATTAAAAATGTGAAACGCCCTTCACAGGTGGTGTTTGGTCGTACTGACTCTACTTCCCCAAAGCCGGGCATTTCATCTGCAAAAGATTGAAAACAATGCAGGTATTTTACCTGTGAAAGAAGGACAAGCGTTCAGGCAAACAGATAAGTGGATTATAGTTAAGTCTTTAGATCTAAGCGGTATAGGTAGTAATTTGGATTTTCACATACTGAAATTCAATGAGTTCATTAGTTTAGTAGATAGTCATAAAGCTTTTACCCATGAATTTTTGGGTATAAAAACACAAGTAGAGTATATCCGGAACACAACTGTTGTGAAATTTCGACAGTTAGTTCCTTTGCATAGGTATAAGCGCGGTTTAGTAAATCCCCTTGGGTCACTTATTAAAGCTGTTTCAGGTAATCTAGATAACGAAGATGCTATTCGATATGATTCACTAATTTCACGAATTAGTTCAAAAGAAATGGCTACCGAGAAAAGAATAACGATGATCACCAGAATGTTGGACAATTTCACAAATAGTACAGAAACCTTACAAGAAAACATAATTATATTGGATAAACGATTTAAAGTTATTGAGGAATTGATAAAACTACAAAATTTTAAGGAAAACACCTGTCTCTATCTGACTTATGTATCAAGTATGTTCGATATGTTTATAAGTATGTTTAGAACTATCTATGTAGAGTTGAACGAGATAGAGACAGCGTTGGCATTCAGTAAAGTGTCTGTACTACATCAATCAATTGTAAATTCTACAGAGCTTCTGTTATTGTTAAAAGAAATCGAAAATGTACACCAATTGATTTATAAGGTAAACGAAAGCAATTTATTAAAATTAGAAAGGGTTATTGAAGTAAAAGCCTATGTAAAACTAAACCAGATAACGTTCATATTGGAAGTTCCATTAGTTGATAAAAATTCTTACGATTATTTTAAAATCTATTCATTACCTATTTTTCGAAATTCCTTGAATAAAACTATAGTTGTTTTTCCTGAATTCCCTTACCTTTTGGCGAAAGATTCGAAATACCTACCTGTCTCAAAACCATGCGAGAAAATTGCTGAAAGCAACAAATTCCTCTGTCGTGAGTTGATGCAGTTTCCGATCCTTACCTGTGCAGAGCAGCTCCTAGAGTTTCAGTCGGACCCCAACCTATGTGTACCACATGCTGTTGACATCGAGGATATTAAGGTTCAGAGGATTGGCATAGACGTCTGGATTGTATTTACACAGAAACCAACAGTTTTGTTTGAAAAATGTCATCATGAGAATAGTAGAGAATCTCTACATGGTACTTTCATTTTAACTACTTCAGAAAACTGTGAAGTTAAATTGGATGAGCTGAAATTGGGTTATAACAAGATGTTTGCAGGAAACCTTCAGTATAAAATAACACCGATTGTTACCTTTCCAAAATTGAAAGCAACAAACATAAGTTCATTGACCACGGTCAATATAAAGAACATCGATTTGGAAGAAATGAAGCATTTTTCACGTATCCTAAAACTACAGGAAAATGAGATTAGTGAAAGTGAAAGTGAAATTAGTGTCGTAAACACGCAAAGCATTAGTCTAGGAACCATTTTATTGTACTTAATATTAATAATTTGTATCATGTGTCTTATTCTTTATCGTTATGTTTTGAAGCGAAATGATCGGATCAAAGCTTCTGCAAGACCCGATAATTTCGCACTTGAGGAGGGAGGAGTTATGCATCCAGCTGGTAGAGACATCGTAACATTAAATGCATAAAGTGCATGCTTGCACTATTGGGCGGGCTCTACCACGAATGCTTATCGCCTCGCCGTTCGCCCACGCGCGTCTGGGACGCGACGATGGTACTTAGGACTTAAGTTTGATTTAATTAATTCGTCATTCGTATTGAGATTAAACACGCTCATAGACGTCTCTTTGTAAAAGTGATTTTTATTGTCAATTCCAATAGATTTCCTTTAAACTTAGTTTTTAAAAACATTGACAACGTTCCCGAATCCTTTACTACATTGTTGATAATCTTCAGAACATAAAGAAAATCAACTATATCCCGTCTGTTATTTGGTGGCAAGAAGTGTAACCTCTTGCAGAGTTCATCATAGATAAAAGTTTTGCCAGGTATTCTTAAAATAGGTACATGTTTCTTAGAGTAAAGATCACTCATGTATCTTACGAACAGCTCCTGAATGAATACTTTCAACAGGATTAATGTACTTCTGGGAAGCCATATTTGAGACGCGTATTCTAAATGACTCCTACAAACGTGCAATTTAGAAATTTAAAAGTTTTTGACGTTGGTAAAGTGACATTCGCATGAAAAATCCCAGTGATCTCAAAGTCTTAGGTACTTATTATGTTATCAATATAAACATCAACATTTCACTTAGTCATAGTGTATGTAAGTATCTTTTTAATAATAGCACTGACTCTGGAACACATTCAAACAATACGGTATCAAATTCGAAGATGGTGTGTAATTGAGATCTTTGGTTTGGAGTTAGGGTAGCTCCCTAGAGCTCCAAGGTTCCTAGAAACTTCCTAGAAAAATCAGAGATGCGTGTTCAATGAAAGATCAAACAGACACCCCCCCCCCCTTCCCCCTCTACCCCCGGATTCAGCGTGTAGAGCTTCCTTCCATCCGGGACATGGTTCGGGTAATTACTTGAGGGAGTAATTACTTTCATTTCGACGTAAGTAGTTAATTCAATTACGCACTTCAAAGCGAACTTCTCGAGATTCCTTCTGGTTTCGGCGTCGATAAAACGAATGGAAATGCTGTGATTGTTTCTAATTAACATGAAATAGTACAATCTCATATACGCCGCACTGTATTGGTAATCCCACAAGATATCGAGGCTTAAATAAAATATATTAAAGGTTAACCTAGAAAAAAGTTATAACGTATCGAGCGTGTATTGTTTCGTTGGTCTGGGTGTTTAATATGTATAGTAAAAAATATCTATCTATGTAGTATATTGTGTAATGCAGCCAGTGTCTTGGGGACGCTTCCGACTGGTATTGACATGGATCAATTGAGCTACCTTTAGACTGTTTGCAACCGTCTGCAGTTAGCTCAATGGTTTCAATTGTAAATACTAGTTGTAATTTTTCTATTCCTTGCTTGTAATTTTCGTTGTTAATAAAGATATATTTGTATATTGTATTATGTATATCAGTCATCTAGTACCCATAACACAAGCTCTGCTTAGCTTGGGGCTAGATGATGCTGTGTGGACTGTCCGGAATTAATTATTTATTTATTTATTATTTATTTATTTATGATGTAACACATAAAATACGGTTAAAATCACAACCTTCTTTTTGAAGACGGCTGATAAAAAAAGATATGAACAGGCCAATGATGATAATGAAGTCCAGCATAGCAAAGGCAATGTCCGAGAGCTGGTGAGCTATGCGGAGGCCTCATCTTGTCATCCATCAGCGGACTCATTCTGAGGCACGTGCAGGCAGTACAAACGAGAGATACGAATTCTAATTCAAGACGAGAGTCCCATTTTCCCGAGCTCGTTTTGGATTAAACAAATTAATTTGCTGAAAACAGTTGAACAAATTGTTTCTTAGAACCGCCGGGGCGTCACGGGAAAGTTGACTCCACGAAAACTCGACGATGAAGGGGATAATGTTTGCGAAGCATGCGTTCATAATGATCCGCCGGTTGTTATGTTACAATTTGGAAGACGATTTGTATTGAAGCGACATAAGGTTGGCTCGTTTCTGCTTTTGTGATGACTCATTGCCATAATTATTTCCGCTTTATTATAAAGTTATCGGTTGACAAAGAAAATTTCAATTAAGGAATATAAACAAATAGAATTTTTATTAACAACGAAAGTTACAAACAAGGAATAGAAAATAATTAAAACTAGTATATACAATCGAAACTATTATATGATCTAACTGCAGACGGTTGCAAAATTAAAATTAGTTTTTACTGAAACAATTGAACTAAATGATTAAACTTGTGTTTGCTCAGTGCTTACTGTATGTAAGGTAATTTGGGTACGTGGTAAAATACCAATAAAGATTCATAAAGACACCATCAACACACATTTTGCCGGGAAGTCGGGAAAAATACGTAAATAATTTAAGTTTTAATAAGTCAAGTATTTTCTATCTATTTATCATACCTTTGCTGAGTAAGTTGTAGGTACACAGGAGTACAGGCTCTTGGTAATTTATTTATTTTAGGTAAACCATCAGCACATTATACATGAGTTGTCGAAACAAGTACTGCACGCGGAGACGTTCTATATTATAGAGACACATAGACATAAGAACCATCTATATACGCTTTGTGATCTCATGTTGGATTTCCTATGAAATAAATGAATAAATAAAATTGATAGGCTTTTGACAGGAATCCACTGATAGTTTTATAATAATTTTACTTGATGGGACCTTAAAATTTACTTAATGAAACTGTTATCACGACTTACATCACCACATAGTATAAAACAAAGTCGCTTTCTCTGTCCTTATGTATGCTGAAATCTTTAAAACTACGCAACGGATTACGATGCGGTTTTTTTAATAGATAGAATGATTCAAGAGGAAGGTTTATACGTATAAACCGTACGAAGCCTTGGCGGGTCGCTAGTAAGCTATAAAGTTGTTAGTTGTTATATATAATAACACGTGTAATGAATTCCCTGGCAGCGGACTTGTTACAAGATAACGGATTGCTGTGAGGCGAAGCCCCGCGGGACGTACCACGACCTACAGTGCACAGTGTACCTACAATGTACAGTCAGCTGCTTTTATATACATACTTTAGTACCTTCAACTTCTTGATTATGGCTCTGCGTCTGGTTTGGCGCAATTTTGCCAATGACCGTTTTTGGATGTCAAACTAAGTTTATTGACAGACGAAAAGCAAACGTCGAGTAAGTCAGTGAAAGTTTAAAGTGTAAAAGTCAGTAAAACTTCTAAGTAAAACGCTAAGATATGAAGGCTGATTAACAAGTTGTGTAATGCTCCAAATAGGTTCTAGGTATGTAACAGCTTTTGGCTGTGTATAATGTATATCCACATGTGTTGTATTAAAGTACCAGTAATCTAACGCCGTACATAAGCCTAAAATGCTCTCATGAAGAGTAGTTTAATCTCAAAATAAAACTAATTCTACTTTATAGGCCATTTTTATACTCCTGCGCACACATGCCTTAAGCCAGTTTAAGTGAATTTGTTCTCTTTATTACAGCTAATGGCCATTGATGTCGCTTAGATTGTTTCAAATGTAAACTATTAAAGTGCTACTTTACATTAAATTGCATAAATATTAAAGCAGGTGACAGTTGCTTTGTCATATCTATCCTATCTATCACACAATACGACTCACTAAAGTTCTCCAAATGACAATTTGCTGTTAAATAACTTATTCATAAACTATCGACAACAGCAGAATAGTGTCACTATCAATACCAAGTAACATATTGATTTGCAAAGGAAACTCAGTAACTAATTTAGTAGTCGCTTCGGTGATAAGATGACTTACCACAGCTATCACACACCAAACATGACTGAAGATCTGTTTGATCGTAGATGTGCGCTCTACGGCGGCGTAGAGGTGCTACGAGATTCGTAGCACCTGAGAACATTCATTGTGTTATGGATGCTTTAGGCCCAGAACACACGGTGAAACGCAAAATGCAACGAAACTGTAACAACTAGTTACTTTTGAGTTGCATTTAAGTTTCTGCCATAAATTCCGTTGAGAGACCACACATGATGCGACCAGTTTGAAACCGGTTTGTAACGCGTTGCAAATCAGTTGCATTGAAACCAGCGTGCAGGAAACTCGCGTTGCATTTCATACATTTTTTGTCTTATTTCAACAAGATCAAGATATTATGCACCTAGTTTTGCTCATACGGTAACAATCCAAGAATTTTCTATCAGTTCTTGTAATTCTTTGGCAGCCACAAACATATGACAGTTAATATTCTTCTGAATGTAGGGATGTATGCACATAGTTCTCCTTTTGCGCCTTTTTCTTTCTCAAAGATACCAATACATAATCACTATTTCTTCGTCACTTGAAGAATTCTCATAGAAAACCGAAATGATTGCAGCGTGTGTTGAAAGTGGTTGAAATTGGTCTCAAATCAATAATTTTAAAAGGGTTTCGTTGCATTTGCGTTTCACCGTGTGTTCTGGGCCTTAGATAACTGATATACTCAATACAATGTTTTACAGGACTGAGTCTCACTAGGTGATTATACCTTTATTTCATAACATGATATTTACTTTATACAAACCAAAAGTTATTTTAGCCAACGTTTCCAAACGTATACATTACATAGGAACTCTACAAAACTGCTCAAAATGTTCAAACTGATACGATGGAATGCTTTCCATTTGCACTCGTAGTTTTAATGAATTTTGCGTTTACAAATGTAGGTACGTACAGATGTACGTTTGCAAGTGGTACGTTTGCAAGTGGTACGCTTACATAGTACGGTGTGGAGGTAGCTAATGAGTTCGAGGCTTCATTTCAATAGCAGTCTAAAGTACCTAGACTTATGCTTAAGGCGTAAACGGCACCTAAAGAGGCGCCTCCACAATACAATACAAAAATTCTTTACTGCACACCAGAAATATTTAACACAGGACAGGAAAAAACAAATCATAGGTTGTATAATGGGCGGCCTTATCGCTATGAGGGATTTCTTAAAGGCATCCTTTAGATGGACATGGAGTGGAAGCGTAAATGAAGACGGTGGCGTGTTAGATAATGTAAACAAATACTAATAATTATATAATTAGTCAAATATTCAAAAAATAACTCCACTTATTTTATCATAATATAATTCCGTTACGTAAAGGAATTTCCAAAATTCACTCGTACAGTTTGTTAAACCTTTTTTTTCATGCATCTGTAGTAGTTTCATTTTGTCTATTTTAGATACGATAACAGAGTTTGGTGGCCACCAAAGGCAACTTTGTTTCTCTTTCTAAACTGGACAAAATGAAACGTTTCATTTTGATTTTAATGAAAAGTTAAAAGGCTTATGATAGGTTTAACCAACTGTACGAGTGAATTTTGTATATTCCTTTGTGTAACAGAATTATATGAGAAAATAAGTGAGGGCTCCACTTTAGGTACTGTTTGCCCCTTAATGCAAACAATTTCATAATTATTTTGTTCAATATACTCAAGATGTAAATGGAGGAGGCTATAAGAGCCAGACCGTTAGTCGTGTAATGTTTTGGCATAAATTAAATTAGTTAGGTAATAAATCTTTTATTACCTAACTAATTTTATTCACAGGACTTCTGAGAATAACAATTCGCTTTTATATGAAAGTCTAGAGATTTTGAAGTAATAAATTAAAATGCTTTTGTAACCAAACGTAAAGGTTGCCGCAAGGTTTTGATCTTTTCAATGGATTAAATTAAATACAAAGAGTGGGTAACCTTGTACCTACGGTTTTCGGACTGTCAAAAAAATAAATATTGTTCCCATAAAAGTCACACGATTTTCAGTTCTTGGACATTTTCGAATTTCTTTTTATCCTTATCTATTTATTTCGATCTTTTATCAAGTTTTTCTCAATCTGTTGTGTTTAGTAAATTCTTGGATAACATGTGCTCAAATTCTCACCCTATTTATGTGTCAGAGAAACAGTTTTGTTAAAGAAGTTTATGTGATAGTGTTCATTGCTATTGTATACTTAGAATAATTACGCTATTGTATATATAACCTACTACTTACGCCCCGCGGCTTAACCAGTCTGATTATTGATAATACAGGTCTATAAATACGTTCATTAAAACTTTCAACTCGATTTATTCAGTTGATTTGGCGTAAAGCGTTAACCATCTAAATAATAATCCATCTATCCATCCAACTTCTACATCATAGTATGTATAATAATAGTGTGATAACTTATTTGTACAGATTGTACTTGTATGCAGAATTAAGTAGGGCTTTCTAGTCTCGCGGTGATAGGGCTCTGTCACTTGATTCTCACTCGAGCCGACTTGTGCGGCGGGACGCGTCAACGCCCGCGACGTGTCAGCTAGCCCAGCTGTAACATGAAACACTAGTTTATCTTATCATCACGGAGATTTATCTGAAATAAAAAGAAGTATGCGTTATTCCAGATGTTATTCTAGATCTATGAATAATATTAAAGAAGAATATATAGCCATAGCTTTAAAATATAGCTTAGAAGATTCCACATAGAAAATTGTATACCAAACCTCGCGGGCTGAGCCAGTTCAGTAATTATAGCGTTACAAACAAACACACCTTCATCCATTGATCCAATAATGTAATATTGATTGTGAGTATTGCAGGTTCCGTGCGTGAATTGCCTGCAAACGACCGGTACCTAATGTGGCAGCGAGCTAGCTGAAATGCTGACAGCTGTGGAGCTTCGACCTTGCGCCAGGGCTCTAGAGGGTGAGAACGCGGGGCGGGGGGCGACGCTATTTATTTACATTTCCGTCGCTCTGATGAAGCCTGTCTTCCAACTCCGGTTTATGAAATTCAAATTGTTTAACGAAATTGTGTCGGATAACAATCTCTTCGAGCAAAGTTCGCGACCGAGGCCTGATACCGACATCGCGATATTAATACACCCGCTACACCGACACCGTGGGACTTGGCACTCCAGCACCGAAACCGCTTTTAAAAACAGACGAAGAAACTTCCCTCGCAACTTACTTCAGCGAACTTCCATGATAACGTCGTTCGCATAACTCGCAGTTATTACTCGCATTTTATCAAAAGATATGTTTCTTTTCGAGTAAAAACCGAAAATTGGGATGCTTGTATTAAACAATGATTTTTTTGAAGTAGCGGGGCGGGCGCTGCGGGTGAGATATGAGGGCGCCCGGGCGCGGGGTAAAGGGCATAGGCTCTGAACTCATGCGTAATGTTCACAAGTATATGATGTATAACCATATGAACAATACTCAGTAGAGCTGTAAGTAAAGCGTCTCGCCTCGAAGCAAGACAACTTTGCTCATAAACGCAGTCAGGTGACACTTCGCACTGAAACTTCAGCCTTAGTTCACAGTTTTGTTACAGAAATAAGTGCTCTGTATTCAACACAAACTGTGATCTACCGAGTTCAGAGTAGTCAGTATTGTTGTAACAGTTTTAGACAGTTTGTTTCGGTAGTATAAGACATTACAATAAAAACATCGACTTATTTACTAAGGAGAAAGTATGTTGTTGGATATATATGTTACTATATATATTTGTATGCAAAATCCTAATAGAGAACTTTCGAGAATCACAGACCACTTTCATTCCGTGTCTGTGAAGTTAGCAGAGCATCTTCCAGCAGAGCATAAATAAATGAGAGTTCTGTTCCCATGCAGGTGAGTTCTATAGTTCCTGATACTTTTCAGGAATAGTTCCGGCGTTTTTACAGGAAAAAAAATGAGTGAAGTTATGCTCTGCTAACTTCACGCAGCAGATCATTTTTCAGAAATCGAAATAAAAATCAGGTATTTTCAAGCCTCAAGATAAAAAAAAACAGTTCCTGATTAATTTCAGGAATAGTTCCGGTGTTTTTACTGAACCAAACTTAATGTAACGATATAATCAAATACTATCTGTTCGAGTTGGCGTAGTAACAAAATGTTCATTGGACCGGCACAAAACATTATTTAAATGGGATGTACCGAGTATAGAACGGAAAAATGTCAAATTTTTATTATTTTGAAATATAAAATGACAGAACTCCTGAAATTTTCATGAAATAGGTCTTTGATAATGACAAAATTTAAGACTGATTCTTCGAAACGCTATAGGTTCAAACACATGTCAAGTGATTTTTATAAGAGTTCTAATAGCGTGCATTGAGTTTTAGTTAAATAAAAGCTTATTCGTATGAAAAACATACAATTCAGAACCAGAACTAATGAAACTTTCATGAAATCGGTCTTTGAAAAAGACAAAAATTTATACTTTTTCTTCGAAACGGTTTAGGTTCAAACACATGTAAAGTGATTTTTATCTATACTATGAGTTTGAATCGATGCTATTTCGAAACATGAATCAAAATTTTTGTCATTTTTAAAGATCAATTTCATGAAAGTTTCAGTAGTTCTGGTTCTGAATTGTATGTTTTTCATACGAATAAGCTTCTATTTAACTAAAACTCAATGCACGCTAATAGAACTCTGATAAAAATAACTCTACATGTGTTTAAATCTATACCGTTTCGAAGAAAAAGTATTAATTTTTGTCTTTTTCAAAGACCGATTTCATGAAAGTTTCAGTAGTTCTGCATCTGAATTGTATGT
Organism: Eupithecia centaureata; assembly: GCA_944547425.1. Classification (NCBI taxonomy): domain Eukaryota; kingdom Metazoa; phylum Arthropoda; class Insecta; order Lepidoptera; family Geometridae; genus Eupithecia; species Eupithecia centaureata. Next base: position 3,557,061 of record OX155691.1, on the reverse strand, counting down.
TTTTCATACGAATAAGCTTTTATTTAACTAAAACTCAATGCATGCTATTGGAACGCTAATAAAAATCAATCTACGTGAGTTTGAATCTATACTATTTCGAAACATGAGTCTTAATTTCTGTCATTTTCAAAGATCAATTTCATGAAAGTTTCAGTAGTTCTGGTTCTGAATTGTATGTTTTTTATCCTAATAAGCTTTTATATAAGTAAAACTCAATGCACGCTATTAGAACTCTTATAAAAATCACTTGACATGTGTTTGAACCTTGCGTTTCGAAGAATCAGTCTTAAATTTTGTCATTTTCAAAGACCTATTTTATGAAAATTTCAGGAGTTCTGTCATTTTATATTTCAAAATAATAAAAATTTGTCATTTTTCCGTTCTATACTCGGTACAGCCCATTTAAATAATGTTTTGTGCCGGTCCAATGAACATTTTGTTACTACGCCAACTCGAACAGATAGTATTTGATTATATCGTTACATTAAGTTTGGTTCAGTAAAAACACCGGAACTATTCCTGAAATTAATCAGGAACTTGACTTGAGGCTTTTTTAACTTGAGGCTTGAAAATACCTGATTTTTATTTCGATTTCTGAAAAATGATCTGCTGCGTGAAGTTAGCAGAGCATAACGTTTTAGTTTTAAGGTATATATATTGATATGGACCGTAGAATAAGTTATACAAGATCTTTTTACTTGTTCTAATGTTGTCCGAAATAAATGACTTTATTATTATTATTTCACTTTATTTATTTTAAAACTCGTTATAAAATACATTTTTTACTATAGAAAATACAAAAATATTATAAAACTAATCTACAGTAAAAAATATATCAAAACGGTGGATCACCGGCCGCGAAGCTAGGCTCAAGCAGCCGGTGACTAGGGTTGCAGACAGAGGAACTTCCTGACGATACGCGCCGAATCCAGGAGAACCGCTTTTTGGATCTGACCCTTGATCCAACTTCCTAGCGAGAGTCTCTTGAGATGTTTATCGAGGCTCTTCGCTATTACCCCGTTAACCGAAACGACTATCGGGACGATGGTCGCTGAATCAATATCCCACATGCTGACAACCTCGTTAGCCAAGTCAAGATATTTACTGAGTTTATCTTTCTCAGCTTTAACGAGGTTAACATCATGTGGTATGGTGACATCAGCTAGCACCGCCCATCTTTCTAAGCGATCTATCAGTACAATATCAGGCTTGTTTGCAAGAATAGTCCTGCCTGTCTGTAATGATATTATATTATTATAACTTATTATTATTATTATTATAACTTAACTCATTTTTTTCCTGTAAAAACGCCGGAACTATTCCTGAAAAGTATCAGGAACTATAGAACTCACCTGCATGGGAACAGAACTCTCATTTATTTATGCTCTGCTGGAAGATGCTCTGCTATCTTCACAGACACCCATAAACTGAACTTTGTTTCCGGATTTTATTATCTGGCTCACTGACAACAAGTTGGTAGTCAATCCTGGAGCACATAAAACTTCCTTGACTGGAACTTCAAATTCACATTCATCAGTTTCTGTTACAATGGTCACATCGCCGGAACATAATACCTGCATTCTCTCGCTATTCGCTACACAGATATCTTTCATGTTTTCATACTTTGCATTCTTGATCCACTGTTCATTAGCCGTCAAGTGCATACTCGCGCCAGAGTCAATGTACCAGTCGTTTTTGTTAAATTGACCTAAAAATGGAGCAACCAATTATTAAAAATGATCAGCAGCCCGTGGATCGGATTTAATTCAGTATTTGGAAGTTCACTAATTAATTTTGGTTTGCTAATTTGGTATGGTAATGGTGGCGTGGCGATGGCGTGGCGATTGCTTGGCGACGGCGTGGCGACAGCGTGGCGACGGCGTGGCGACGGCTGGCGATGGCGTGGCGACGGCGTGGCGACGGCGCGGCGATGGCGCGGCGATGGCATGGCGATGGCGTGGCGACGGCGTGGCGACGGCGTGGCGACGGCGCGGCGACAGCGTGGCGACGGCGTGGCGACGGCGCACAGTGGATCGAAAAAGCCCTTCCTATAGACATAGAACTTTTTTTTTCTAAACATGCTTTTTCTTATTGGAAACCAAGACATAATCTTATTAGAAGCCGAAACTATATCATATTTTATGAACCTAGGTGATAATGACGCAGAAAAGATTTTTTGAACTTTAATTTGTATGGAGAAAAACATGAAAATCGATATTTTTCGGCTCTCGTGCGAGTGCCCGTTATTTCCTCCGGCATAAATAATGTTCCTATTTTTTACTATCTTTTGACATATAGCACATATGGGGACTTCAGGTGAAAAAAAATTAAATATGTTTTTAAATTATCATTTTGCATTTTATTCATTATATAAGGTACATTACTTATTTATTTATTATAAATTATTATATTTCAACTCACCTAATTATTGTTACAATTTTAATGTAATATTTCACCTATCATAATAATGAAAATATATAAAAATTTTATATTTAGTTAAAGTAAAAGCATAATTATCAAATACAGTCATTATTTTTAAAAAGAAAAGAATAATAATTAAAATATAATAACTAAACAAGACCTGTACTCAATGCAGCAAGGAGGAAAGAGTTAAGTTCCGAAGCTTTAGGTCTTATATCTATTAACACAGAACACCTTGAGACAGAATTTGTAGATGTAAGTAACATTGATCCAGAAGACACAGATTCTGACACAGATGCTGATATGGATGTGTCTTTTAATATGTTCTAATTGTTTTACAGAAACTTTGTAACTTATATGTAGGTACATAATACGTGTTTTTTAAATAATTATTGTGTATGATAACTTGTAATATAGAAAAAATTGCCTTGTGTTTAAAAAAATAGTAATATTTATTTCGTGTGAATTGTTTAATCGCCTTTGTAGTTTGTAATTATTATTCTTTTCTTTTTAAAACTAATTACTGTATTTGATAATTATGCTTTTACTTTAACTAAATATATTTTTTTTATATATTTTCATTATTATGATAGGTGAAATATTACATTAAAATTGTAACAATAATTAGGTGAGTTGAAATATAATAATTTATAATAAATAAATAAGTAATGTACCTTATATAATGAATAAAATGCAAAATGAAAATTTAAAAACATATTTAATTTTTTTTCACCTGAAGTCCATCGAGTGCCCCATATGTGCTATATGTCAAAAGATAGTAAAAAATAGGAGCATTATTTATGCCGGAGGAAATAACGGGCACTCGCACGAGAGCCGAAAAATATCGATTTTCATGTTTTTCTCCATACAAATTAAAGTTCAAAAAATCTTTTCTGCGTCATTATCACCTAGGTTCATAAAATATGATATAGTTTCGGCTTCTAATAAGATTCTGTCTTGGTTTCCAATAAGAAAAAGCATGTTTAGAAAAAAAAAGTTCTATGTCTATAGGAAGGGCTTTTTCGATCCACTGTGCGGCGTGGCGACGGCGCGGCGACAGCGTGGCGATGGCGTGGCGACGGCGAGGCGACGGCGTGGCGACGGCGTGGCGACGGCGTGGCGATGGCGTGGCGATGGCTTGGCGATGGCGTGGCGACGGCGTGGCGATGGCGTGGCGATGGCTTGGCGACGGCGTGGCGACGGCGTGGCGACGGCGTGGCGATGGCGTGGCGACGGCGTGGCGATTGCTTGGCGACGGCGTGGCGACAGCGTGGCGACGGCGCGGCGATGGCGTGGCGACGGCGTGGCGATGGCGTGGCGACGGCGCGGCGACAGCGTGGCGACAGCGTGGCGACGGCGTGGCGATGGCGTGGCGACGGCGTGGCGACAGCGTGGCGATGGCGTGGCGACGGCGAGGCGACGGCGTGGCGACGGCGTGGCGATGGCGTGGCGACGGCGTGGCGACGGCGCGTCGACAGCGTGGCGACGGCGTGGCGATGGCGTGGCGACGGCGTGGCGACGGCGTGGCGACGGCGTGGCGACGGCGTGGCGACGGCGCGGCGATGGCATGGCAATGGCATGGCAATGGCATGGCAATGGCATGGCAATGGCATGGCAATGGCATGGCAATGGCATGGCAATGGTATGGCAATGGCATGGCAATGGCATGGCAATGGCATGGCAATGGCATGGCAATGGCATGGCAATGGCATGGCAATGGCATGGCAATGGCATGGCAATGGCATGGCAATGGCATGGCAATGGCATGGCAATGGATGGGCCGAATATTCATATTCGGCTGAATCACCTAATGTTCGGCAAAAAGATACTCAAAGTTTTTACTGTTTAGACCCGTGTATTATCGAGTGTAATGAAGTAAGTATTTTGAGTGTAGCTTTCTGATTTTGTCGTCACTAGCTTTATTTACAATTAAACTAGTACTACATAAAGTCGCTTTCTCTGTCCCTATTTCCCTATGGCCCTTTGTATGTTTAAATCTCAAAACGACGCAACGGATTTTGATGCGGTTTTTTTTATAGATAGAGTGATTCAAGATAAATGTTTATACGTAAAATAAAACCCGTGCGCAGCCGAGGCGGGTCGCTAGTATACTGTAATAAAAAATCGGTTTCTCTGTCCCTATGTATGCTTTAAAACTAAAATTGATATTTCGTCACTTCATTCTTCAGATATAATTAACCAGGTAGTACTTTAAATCTACTAGGCAGTCGCACGATTTTAAAAGTAAATCGATTTACTCGATTTCATGTTTTTTTTTTTTTTGAGGGTAGCCATGCCATAGCTGGCTCCGTCCGCAAGGCGATGTCTTCATTCTTTTTTCGTGCGAGGCAGCGTACGGACGTAACAGCTCCCTCTTGTAAAATAAATTTATTCCTCATGCCGAAGTGATGTTTCGACATGATTAAATGTTATAATGAAAAAATTAAGAGAAGGAGAATAAAAAACGCCGAATAATAGTGTATTTCAAATGAAAAACATACAATTCAGACGTAGAACTACTGAAACTTTCATGAAATCGGTCTTTGAAAAGACAAAAAATTAAGACTTTTTCTTCGAAACGCTATAGGTTCAGACACATGTAGAGTGATTTTTATCAGAGTTCTAAAAGCGTATATTGAGTTTTATTTAACTAAAAGCTTATTCGTATGAAAAAAATACAATTCAGAACCAGAACTACTGAAACTTTCATGAAATCGGTCTTTGAAAAAGACAAAAATTAAGACTTTTTCTTCGAAACGGTTTAGATTCCAACTCACGTAGATTGATTTTTATTAGAGTTCCAATAGCATGCATTGAGTTTTAGTTAAATAAAAGCTTATTCGTATAAAAAACATACAATTCAGATGCAGAACTACTGAAACTTTCATGAAATCGGTCTTTGAAAAAGACAAAAATTAAGACTTTTTCTTCGAAACGCTATAGGTTCAAACACATGTAAAGTGATTTTTATCAGAGTTCTAATAGCATGCATTGAGTTTTATTTAACAAGAAGCATCTTTGTATAAAAAATATACAATTCAGAACCAGAACTACTGAAACTTTCATGAAATTGATCTTTAAAAATGACAAAAATTTTGATTCATGTTTCGAAATAGTATCGATTCAAACTCATAGTATAGATAAAAATCACTTTACATGTGTTTGAACCTATACCGTTTCGAAGAAAAAGTATAAATTTTTGTCTTTTTCAAAGACCGATTTCATGAAAGTTTCATTAGTTCTGGTTCTGAATTGTATGTTTTTCATACGAATAAGCTTTTATTTATCTAAAACTCAATGCATGCTATTGGAACTCTAATAAAAATCAATCTACGTGAGTTGGAATCTAAACCGTTTCGAAGAAAAAGTCTTAATTTTTGTCTTTTTCAAAGATCGATTTCATGAAAGTTTCAGTAGTTATGGTTCTGAATTGTATGTTTTTCATACGAATAAGCTTTTATTTAACTAAAACTCAATGCATGCTGTTGGAACTCTAATAAAAATCAATCTACGTGAGTTTGAATCTATACTATTTCGAAACATGAATCAAATTTTTTGTCAAAGATCAATTTCATGAAAGTTTCAGTAGTTCTGGTTCTGAATTGTATGTTTTTCATACGAATAAGCTTCTATTTAACTAAAACTCAATGCACGCTAATAGAACTCTGATAAAAATAACTCTATATGTGTTTGAATCTATACCGTTTCGAAGAAAAAGTATTAATTTTTGTCTTTTTCAAAGACCGATTTTATGAAAGTTTCAGTAGTTCTGAATCTGAATTGTATGTTTTTCATACGAATAAGCTTTTATTTAACTAAAACTTCCAATATTTGCTTTGTGAAAACGCACGGTTAACCTCTAAGCATAGAACAGTCATCGTTGTTCGAATGAGCGAAAATAAATGTTAGCAAGTTTTTATTCTATTATTTGCTTTGTGATAACCCTCGGTTAACCTCTAAGCATAGAACAGTCATCGTTGTTCGAATTAGCGAAAATAAATGTTTGCAAGATTTAGTTCTATTATTTGCTTCTTTTGCATAGAACAGCCATCGTTTTGACCCACAGTCAATCTCCAGGCCTAAGTAGGTAGTTACCCACCAGAGGTAAAATCTACCTTCTTGCTTTACGTACATTTCGCAAAAGTTAGCATTTCATAAAAGTTTGCAAGTTTTAGTTCTATTATTTGCTTTGTGATAACCCTCGGTTAACCTCCAGCATAGAACAGCCATTGTTTTGACCCCAGGGTCAACCTCACAGGCTTAAGTAGGTAGTTACCTACCAGAGGTAAAATCTACCTTCTTGCTTTACGTACGTTTCTCAAAAGTTTGAATTTCGTAAAAGTTTGCAAGTTTTAGTTCTATTATTTGCTTTGTGATAACCCTCGGTTAACCTCTAGCATAGAACAGCCATTGTTTTGACCCCAGGGTCAATCCCACAGGCTTAAGTAGGTAGTTACCTACCAGAGGTGAAATCTACCTTCTTGCTTTACGAACACTTTGCAACAACACTTGAAAAGATAATAGCACTTTGCTTACCTTGTTCACTTAACTCCACGAATACACTATTATTCGTCGGCGTTTTTTATTCTCCTTCTCTTAATTTTATCATTATAACATTAAATCATGTCGAAACTTCACTTCGGCATGAGGAACCGCCCTCCTAACGCAGATCAGGTTGCTTTTGAATGTACTGTGGAAGAAGTTTTACTGAAGATATTTTCATGTAGGAAGGATATCATTGTTTGCGGCGACTTTAATATAGATATTTTAGCAAATCCCCTCGCCGACAGATTGCTTAATTTATTCAAGTGCTTTAGTTTACAACATCTTTTTAACGATCCCACTAGGGTAACCCAAACATCTGCCACCTGCTTAGATAATATTTACTGCAGTCAAACTCCAACCAGCAAAGCAGTAGTTAGGCATTTCCAATCAGACCATTATGGTCAAAGTGTTAATTTTAGCTGTAATGATAGAAATAATGTAGAAAAATATACCTACAGGCCAATAACAGAGAACCGTATTAAGAATTTTCAAAGTAGAGTTGAACTAACAGTATCAAGTATACCTTGTTCTGATGACCCCAATGAATTATTTTCCAAACTTTTGAATGTCATACACAGGGAACACAGTGAAGTATTCAAACTTAAAACTTGCACAGTGAGAGACAGGGTCGGGTTTATTGATTGGGCCACTCCGGGTATTTATAGAAGTAGAAATAAACTATATGACCTTTATGCTTCTCGAGAAACTATGTTACACGATCCTGCGTTTCTATTGTATGTAACCAACTATTCTAAAACATTTAAGAAAGTCTGCAACACAGCAAAATGTCTATTTTTAAAGAATGTAATAATAAAATCATCTAATAAAATAAAAGCAACATGGAGGCTAATAAATAACGAAACAGGTAAATCAAAGCCACGTTATAAGGAAATAAGGTTAAAAATTAATAATTCAATTCTTATACATGAAAAAGATGTTGCCGATGCTTTTGATGCATTCTTTTCTGCTATTCCTAAAATTGTTACCCAGTCTCTAAACTCCTCAGCATCAATGGCTGTTAAATTTTTAGAATCTTCAGTTGCTAGATGTAATGATAGTTTTATCTTTAGTTATGTAAATGCTGATTATGTAGTGAAAATCTTTAAGTCCATTAACATTAAAAACACTGAGGATCTCTGGGGTATATCAACAAAAGTATTAAGTTCAATTGTTAAGGAAATGGCTCCTTGTTTGGCCTATATTTTCAATAGTTGTATCGATGCAGGAGTTTTTCCTGATCTCATGAAATATAGTAAGTTAGTTCCTCTTTATAAATCTGGTAGCCACACTGATCCGGCTAATTACAGACCGATTTCAATACTTCCTGCCATGAGTAAAGTTTTTGAAAAAATTATTCTTACCCAGTTAACTTCTCACTTCAACCTTAATAGGTTATTTCATGAAAACCAATTCGGCTTCACCAAGGGTAGATCAACAACCGATGCTGGTTCAGTTCTGTTAAGGCATATATTGGAGGCCTGGGATAAAGCCAAAAACGCTATTGGTGTATTCTGTGACCTTTCTAAGGCTTTTGACTGTGTGGATCATAGTACATTAATTGAGAAACTGAAACACTATGGAATAAACAACAAGGCACTGGATCTTATGCAATCATATTTATCTGATAGAGTTCAAAAAGTAGACGTTGGTAAAGAAAGATCTACGGGCTCAAAAATTGAATTAGGCGTTCCCCAAGGATCTATATTAGGTCCCTTTTTATTTTTAGTATATGTAAATGATCTTCCCTTTTTAGCAAAAGATCTTTGTGATATAGTTTTATTTGCTGATGATACTTCACTAATTTTTAAAGTTGACAGAAATAAACATAATTTTGACGATGTAAATAATTCGCTGTCAAAGATACTAAATTGGTTTACCGCCAATAACCTCTTACTTAATGCTAAAAAAACAAAATGTATAAAATTCATGTTACCAAATGTTAGAGAACTCCCAACTCAAATCATGTTAAATAATGAGATTGTTCACTTCGTAGACTCTACTGTATTTTTGGGGTTGCATATTGATTCAACTCTTCAATGGCAACCGCAAATTGATGCTCTCGCGGGTAGGCTTAGTTCAGCAGCCTATGCAGTGAGAACAATTAGACATCTCACTGATCAGGACACAGCTAGGTTAGTTTATTATAGTTACTTCCATAGTATTATGTCCTATGGTATTTTGCTTTGGGGACAGGCAGCTGATATTCAGACTATCTTTGTTCTTCAAAAAAGGGCGGTGCGTGCAATTTATAAATTAAAGCCACGTGACTCACTGAGGGAATTATTTAAAGAAATAAATATTTTAACTGTAATTTCGCAATATATTTATGAAAATTTAATGTATACACACAAAAACAAGAGTAACTTTTTGAAAAATTGTGATGTTCACAATAGAAATACACGAAACAAGAACAAATTACACATTCCTTCATTTAGATTACGAAAACTGGGGAAGTCATTTATGGGTAATTGTGTGCGCTTCTATAATAAGCTTCCATCTGAAGCAACTGAACTTTCTATTCGTAGATTTAAACAGTACATAAAACTAAATCTTATCAAGAAGGCATATTACTCCATAAATGATTACATCAATGACGTTAGTGCTTGGCCAGATGTCGCTCAGTTCCACATCGACAATAGTATGTAATTATTTATAAGGCAAACATGTATTAGACACATAAGTTATACACATGCTAGTGGTTTCTATTTCGCCTCTTCCACTAGTGGACAAAAAATTGAGGCGAATTAAATTTAAATTTGACTTGTCTAAGTGCTTATTTTGTAAGCCTAAAGAAATAAAGATATTGATTATTGATTATTGGAATAAATTTATTTTACAAGAGGGAGCTGTTACGTCCGTACGCTGCCTCGCACGAAAAAAGAATGAAGACATCGCCTTGCGGACAGAGCCAGCTATGGCATGGCTACCCTCAAAAAAAAAAAAAAAAACATGAAATCGAGTAAATCGATTTACTTTTAAAATCGTGCGACTGCCTAGTAGGTTTAAAGTACTACCTGGTTAAATATATCTGAAGAATGAAGTGACGAAATATCAATTATTATTATAACTTCACTCATTTTTTTTCCTGTAAAAACGCCGGAACTATTCCTGAAAAGTATCAGGAACTATAGAACTCACCTGCATGGGAACAGAACTCTCATTTATTTATGCTCTGCTGGAAGATGCTCTGCTATCTTCACGGACACCCATAAACTGAACTTTGTTTCCGGATTTTATTATCTGGCTCACTGACAACAAGTTGGTAGTCAATCCTGGAGCACATAAAACTTCCTTGACTGGAACTTCAAATTCACATTCATCAGTTTCTGTTACAATGGTCACATCGCCGGAACATAATACCTGCATTCTCTCGCTATTCGCTACACAGATATCTTTCATGTTTTCATACTTAGCATTCTTGATCCACTGTTCATTAGCTGTCAAGTGCATACTCGCGCCAGAGTCAATGTACCAGTCGTTTTTGTTAAATTGACCTAAAAATGGAGCAACCAATTATTAAAAATGATCAGCAGCCCGTGGATCGGATTTAATTCAGTATTTGGAAGTTCACTAATTAATTTTGGTTTGCTAATTTGGTATGGTAATGGTATAGTAATAGTGGCATGGCGATGGCGTGGCGACGGCGTGGCGACGGCGTGGCGACGGCGTGACGACGGCGTGGCGATGGCGTGGCGATGGCGTGGCGATTGCTTGGCGACGGCGTGGCGACAGCGTGGCGATGGCGTGGCGATGGCGTGGCGACGGCTTGGCGACGGCGTGGCGACGGCGTGGCGACGGCGTGGCGACGGCGCGGCGATGGCGCGGCGATGGCGTGGCGATGGCGTGGCGACGGCGTGGCGATGGCGTGGCGACGGCGTGGCGATGGCGTGGCGATGGCGTCGCGATGGCGTGGCGATGGCTTGGCGACGGCGTGGCGACGGCGTGGCGATGGCGTGGCGATGGCGTGGCGATGGCGTGGCGACGGCGTGGCGACGGCGTGACGACGGCGTGGCGATGGCGTGGCGACAGCGTGGCGATGGCGTGGCTATGGCGTGGCGACGGCTTGGCGACGGCGTGGCGACGGCGTGGCGACGGCGCGGCGATGGCGCGGCGATGGCGTGGCGATGGCTTGGCGACGGCGTGGCGATGGCGTGGCGACGGCGTGGCGACGGCGCGGCGATGGCGCGGCGATGGCGTGGCGATGGCGTGGCGATGGCTTGGCGATGGCGTGGCGATGGCGTGGCGATGGCTTGGCGACGGCGTGGCGACGGCGTGGCGATGGCGTGGCGATGGCGTGGCGATGGCGTGGCGATGGCGTGGCGATGTCGTGGCGATGGCGTGGCGATGGCGTGGCGATGGCTTGGCGATGGCTTGGCGACGGCATGGCAACGGGGGCCGAATGGGCCGAATATTCGTTTTATATTCGGTATTCGGCATATTCGGCCGCTTTACCGAATATTCATATTCGGCTGAATCACCTAATGTTCGGCAAAAAGATACTCAAAGTTTTTACTGTTTAGACCCGTGTATTATCGAGTGTAATGAAGTAAGTATTTTGAGTGTAGCTTTCTGATTTTGTCGTCACTAGCTTTATTTACAATTAAACTAGTACTACATAAAGTCGCTTTCTCTGTCCCTATTTCCCTATGGCCCTTTGTATGTTTAAATCTCAAAACGACTTAACGGATTTTGATGCGGTTTTTTTTATAGATAGAGTGATTCAAGATAAATGTTTATACGTAAAATAAAACCCGTGCGCAGCCGGGGCGGGTCGCTAGTATACTGTAATAAAAAATCGGTTTCTCTGTCCCTATGTATGCTTTAAAACTAAAATTGATATTTCGTCACTTCATTCTTCAGATATAATTAACCAGGTAGTACTTTAAACCTACTAGGCAGTCGCACGATTTTAAAAGTAAATCGATTTACTCGATTTCATGTTTTTTTTTTTTTGAGGGTAGCCATGCCATAGCTGGCTCTGTCCGCAAGGCGATGTCTTCATTCTTTTTTCGTGCGAGGCAGCGTACGGACGTAACAGCTCCCTCTTGTAAAATAAATTTATTCCTCATGCCGACCGAAGTGATGTTTCGACATGATTAAATGTTATAATGATAAAATTAAGAGAAGGAGAATAAAAAACGCCGAATAATAGTGTATTTCAAATGAAAAACATACAATTCAGACGTAGAACTACTGAAACTTTTAGTTTGAATCTATACTATTTCGAAACATGAATCTAAATTTTTGTCATTTTCAAAGATCAATTTCATGAAAGTTTCAGTAGATCTGGTTCTGAATTGTATGTTTTTCATACGACTGAGCTTCTAGTTAAATAAAACTCAATGCACGCTATTAGAACTCTGATAAAAATAACTCTACATGTGTTTGAACCTATAGCGTTTCGAAGAAAAAGTCTTAATTTTTGTCTTTTTCAAAGACCGATTTCATGAAAGTTTCAGTAGTTCTGCATCTGAATTGTATGTTTTTCATACGAATAAGCTTTTATTTAACTAAAACTCAATGCATGCTATTGGAACTCTAATAAAAATCAATCTACGTGAGTTGGAATCTAAACCGTTTCGAAGAAAAAGTCTTAATTTTTGTCTTTTTCAAAGACCGATTTCATGAAAGTTTCAGTAGTTCTGGTTCTGAATTGTATGTTTTTCATACGAATAAGCTTTAATTAACTAAAACTCAATGCATGCTGTTGGAACTCTAATAAAAATCAATCTACGTGAGTTTGAATCTATACTATTTCGAAACATGAATCAAAATTTTTGTCATTTTCAAAGATCAATTTCATGAAAGTTTCAGTAGTTCTGGTTCTGAATTGTATGTTTTTCATACGAATAAGCTTCTATTTAACTAAAACTCAATGCACGCTAATAGAACTCTGATAAAAATAACTCTACATGTGTTTGAATCTATACCGTTTCGAAGAAAAAGTATTAATTTTTGTCTTTTTCAAAGACCGATTTTATGAAAGTTTCAGTAGTTCTGCATCTGAATTGTATGTTTTTCATACGAATAAGCTTTTATTTAACTAAAACTCAATGCATGCTATTGGAACGCTAATAAAAATCAATCTACGTGAGTTTGAATCTATACTATTTCGAAACATGAGTCTTAATTTCTGTCATTTTCAAAGATCAATTTCATGAAAGTTTCAGTAGTTCTGGTTCTGAATTGTATGTTTTTTATCCTAATAAGCTTTTATTTAAGTAAAACTCAATGCACGCTATTAGAACTCTTATAAAAATCACTTGACATGTGTTTGAACCTATAGCGTTTCGAAGAATCAGTCTTAAATTTTGTCATTATCAAAGACCTATTTCATGAAAATTTCAGGAGTTCTGTCATTTTATATTTCAAAATAATAAAAATTTGACATTTTTCCGTTCTATACTCGGTACATCCCATTTAAATAATGTTTTGTGCCGGTCCAATGAACATTTTGTTACTACGCCAACTCGAACAGATAGTATTTGATTATATCGTTACATTAAGTTTGGTTCAGTAAAAACACCGGAACTATTCCTGAAATTAATCAGGAACTGTTTTTTTTTGTCTTGAGGCTTGAAAATACCTGATTTTTATTTCGATTTCTGAAAAATGATCTGCTGCGTGAAGTTAGCAGAGCATAACTTCACTCATTTTTTTCCTGTAAAAACGCCGGAACTATTCCTGAAAAGTATCAGGAACTATAGAACTCACCTGCATGGGAACAGAACTCTCATTTATTTATGCTCTGCTGGAAGATGCTCTGCTAACTTCACCAACATTTTCATTCCGAGCTTCATACATTCCACCTTTTACCACGCCCTGCTTGAGTATTCGTACGTCTCTAGGGAATATATCCCTAGATGTGAAGATCTATAAAATGTCTTGTAATATATAAAGAACTAGTAGTACCCTACGACTTCGTCCGTGTATAATTGGATTTTTTTAGCAAAGTTTTCGAAAGTTTATGTTTTGGGTTTGGAAGGTGTTTTAAGAAAAGATTAACTTTTCTTAAAACATCTTATCCTAAAAACACATAGGCCTCTAAATTTCAACTCCTGTGTGTGTGTCGCTCTGACCATTCAGTTCGGATTTTAATGACTTTTACAACGACTACTCAAGATTTAGAATAAAGATGCCTCATTTTGACCTTGTATTCCTAATTATAGGTATCGCTTAGCATTTATTCTTTCAAACAAACTTTTACAGATATTTTCTAACACGTAAAAAACCTAATTTATTGGAAAACGAATTGTTGTCGCACCTTTTTTCAGGTGAATTTCAGAAAAAACTGAAACATAATTTTGTTTACTTATTTTTAAAGGGAACCTGTAAAGTTTTTACGGTCCTATATTAACGGTTCCTAATACAGTGCATTTTTTTTTGTTTTTGCACCATTTCTGATAAAAAAAACAAAATTCCTTTCTTTCTGAACTTGCTGTTTATCTCTACGCCATAAAAGGAATTAACACTCCAAATGACAAGTCTCTAAGACCAATACTTTAGGCCACAATTTACTCATGCGGTTTAAACCTTGCGCTGTCTGTGAACTTACTCCTTTAGAATATAATATTGATATATGAATGGTAATACCAGTGAAAATGAGACTCTAAGGCTTTGTTTATTGGTCTTCAAGGGCGGCGGGGTGCTGAAGGTACGGCGGGGGTGCGACGCGCTTTTAATGCCTTCAATTAGGCGGCGCTGAAGAGTTGATTCATCGCACTCAGATTGGAACACCAGGCTCCATCTGTGAGATTACCTCACTGAACGCACCGTTTGTTTAGATTGGATAAATAAAATCTTCATTCAAAAAATAAGCGGCTGCTAACCTGACCGACCGGCCTCTGTGCCAGAAGGTTACTAATCTGCATTTTAATAAGTATATTAATTCAGAAGATAAGTTGTTTATGTTAGAGGTCCACGTTATGCCAAGCAACTTGGATTTTTACCATCGAAGCTTAATACCTTCTTGAAATCTGTTTTTATTTTCGCTAGCTTCCTGTGAATTGATTGATTTGATTGACTCATTTCTTACTTGATTGATTCAGTTTTAGTGCACACCGTGAAGCTTTTGCATAGACACTGAAAAAGTATTTCTATTACTACTACTGATAAGTATTTAATTATATTAGAGATGTTTTATCTCTCACAGTAGATAATTTTGTCTTGAGTCAAGCATTTATTTGTTTTATGTGTATGGAAACGATTGAAAGCTATTTCTATTCCATCGAAACTGATTTATGGGATGAAACAAGTCAAATTACTGAACGTATTGAGCTGAAATTTTGAATAGACTTAGTTCTTAGCTAGGTCTAGAATAAAACATAGGCTACTTAGGTTATTTATCCCTTAGATGAGTTCCTAGAATAATGGGATAGAAATAGCTTTGAAACGTTTCCATAGAGACAACGTGTGTGCATCGTCGCCACTCAAGAACCTTTACTCCCAAGCGGTTATCAGTCCTGCGAGTTATACATATAGCCTGCACGTCACCATTTCAGTACGCTACTTTGGTTCTTCTATTTGGATTTCCGTGTTCTGATTCTATCACGTAGACAAACTCCGAGCACATCTCTATAATAGCTCGCTAAGCAACTTTGAGCTTATACGAAGCCATGTTAGCGACTATGTGTCCCTAGTGTCATCCCACACCTTCCGGAATAACTTCGCTTTCGTGCAATATATTGAACCGTGTGTCGACGCGAATAATGAAGCTCGAGGATTATGCACGTCACCGGCACGGCATCGCCGCATCGTCAACGTGATAAGTATTCATAAAACCGGCGTTAAAATGCGGAGCATCGAGTGTGGCTGCAAAAACATGCGGATAATAAATGTCCCAGTGTGATTAACATCGCTTTTTGAAGTTACTTGCGAAGCCCAACAAAGTGCTTCAAGTATAACTTATAGCTCACAAAGTTTTTTATCATCAATCAGGGTCCACCTCTAGTAGAGTAGACTGTTCTTCTCATATTAAGGATAATTTATCGGCTTCTTTGCACACGATGTTTGAATCGTTTAAAGTTAAGTTAAGTCAAGTAAGTCACATTGGAACTGAGTTATGGGATCAAAAGGTGTGTTTGATTCTACGTCTAGACCTTGGTATAACTTAAGCCTAATATGTTTAGAAGTTATAGCGTGTAAAAGTTACAAACATCCATTATTCCATAAAACTTTTGCATTCATAATATTAGCGTGGTTATGCACTTAAAGTTATCTTTAAGCATACGGGCGAAGCAATACAGCTAATGTGCTTAAATAAAACCGCAATCAACATTAAGTATCTCGGTGTTTCCGCTTAAACGTCCGTAGATTACGTAGAGCGCGCCGACCACGAGAACCGTAGTCGGTAGATACACGATAAGTATATAACATTCTGAGTGGGCATTGCGACTCCGCTCTGCACTCTGCCTAATTACAACACTGTCTAACGAGTGGCCGCTTCATGACAACATTACACCGAACTAAACTACACATCCACAAGCTAAAGCAGGAGTCTCTTGTGTAACTATGTGATGGTTTTGCCTGCAATTTTAGTCGCGATTTAAAATAACAAAAACTTACTCAGATAAACTTATAAATAAATTATTTTACATTAGGTACTAATATTATAAACAGGAAAGTTTGTAAGTATGGATGGATGTTTGTTACTCTTTCACGCAAAAACCAATGAACGGATATGGATGAAATTTGGTAAAGAGATAAATTATAGTCTGGAATAACACATAGGCTATATATTATGCCGGAATTCCCACGGGAATGGGAATAACCGCGGATGAAACCTCGAGGTGCTGTTAGTAAATACATAAATAATGCTGAAGTCGCTGACCATCCTTGGTTATAAATAGATGCAGTCAGTGTAAACTGGATGACGTCAGCATCTGTCCACAAACTAGCGGGTCTAGTTACGCTTGCTAAGAGGCTACGATTGCGCTTGTTGTATGTCTCGTATTCAAGTAAGTATTCTCCCCAAGTAAGAACTAAAAATATTGAACCAAGTGTCTACACGGCAGCTAGATGTATCCAATACAATATATTATTGATAGATATTATAGTGTCGTATCAGAAAATTTTTAGTTTTTGTGATTTATTATTATAAACAGATCGTGTCCATATGATCACCACTTTGGTGCATGCTGTAAATCAGCGTTGTAGGTATTTGCATTTGCCTACTCGCATAGTTAATCTGAATATGGACCTCTCCTGATTGTGCATATTATTATATGTATATATTCATATTATTATGTTATGGTACGATAGGTACGATGACGACAAAAGTTTTTGTCTCTTTTCATACCTTTGGCGCCTTGCAACGCCTCTATCAAATAGAAAGGAACTTATTTTCGAAGTTTGTTTGACAGCGGTTGAATATTTTCATGCTCGTAGGCTACTACAAATCTATACTTCAAACGAACTCAATTGAGTTTTGACGTAGGCACGGAATATTGTGTTTGTCTAATTCTTTTTTGTACATGTAAGCGAGATAGAAGTTAAAGTCCAACAAGCTTTCGATAACATTTATCGAAATCAAACTGTGTAGACTGGTACTAAGCGCACTGTTGTATCAACGCAATTCATTATTCAATTGTGTAGTGTAATGTAGTGTAGGGTGTAGGCACGTCGGCGCGGGCAATTAGCAACATTACGGAATGCAACCGCGCGAGCCGACGCGACGTGACGGTACGCCCCAATTACCTACTTGTACTATACCGTACTACCTATACCGTACTAAACCTACTTGTTTATTCCTACTACCTCTACTCCACTGTAGTTATGTACTGTTGTTTTCAACAGAAATCAATATCTTGATTTCTTTAGAGTTACAAAATAAGTAAATCAGTAAATCAATATCTTTATTTCTTTAGGCTTACAAAATAAGCACTTAGACAAGTCAAATTTAATACTATAGGTACATAATTATCAAAACAATATAAGAAATAAAGTGATAATTGATTTTCAGTTCGCCTCACTCTTTTGTAAGCACATAGACAAGTCAAATTTTAAACTATAATAATTCAAAATAATAGAATAGGGTGTTTGTTGATTTTCTTTTCGCTTAAATTTTTTGACCAGTAGTATAAGAAGCGGAAAATAAACCACTAGCCCGTTTATGTATCACTTATGTGTCTAATACATGTTTGTTTAATTAATTTTACACTAACTAACTAACCACTGATTTTCTATCGCCAGACATCGCCTTCGTATTTCATCGCAATAATTAAAGAAAACTCAAAGTTAATGCTTTTGCTCTTGTTATTTTAATAATGGGTGCAATTTTTTAAAAAGAAAGACAAACGTATCGCTCTCACTTTGCACAAAGTAAGTAAAGTAAGTAAATATTTTCTGGCTTCATTATGAATGATCTATGTCATACCAAAATTGATTAAGTAGGTTTTAATTTATCTACCAATAAATAAAAATTCAAAATGCCTACTAAATGTTTTAGATTTTTTATCGTGTTTCCTGATCAACGCAGCAAAGCTGTTTTGTAGGTACGTGAAAATCTATAGGTAATTAGCTTTTTTCTTAATTTATTACGTTAATCTATTTTAGTTATCTCATTGTAGTCGTTTATTTTTCAATAAATTAGTTTATTATATGGTTATAGCCATAGACATAATTTTTTTTCACTACGTTCAAGTAGTATCTGGTAAAATCTTTTCCTGGAATTTCTATGATTTGCATTTTAACAGACGAAAATGAGACGCAAAAATCTTATCGTTGCACAAATTCAGTGGAATTGTAATGTTAGCTAGCGCGCCGCATTTAAATAATTAGGTAGGAGTTATTGCATTGGACCATGTCCCGAAAACGTGACATAACTATAAATCGACGTAGATAGTAGAAACAACGCGAGCGAGTTACTATTTGTGTTTCCATTCTGTACCTACATTGTTCCGTATATTGATAGAAATAAGCTTGAGTTTGAATAAAAATATTTTAGCTGGAACCTTTTCTTTCATACATCGCAGCTAGCCATACGTCTATTTGAGTTTAGGAAAAGCTAAGCTTAAAATCATTAGGGGAGGCCTATTTCCAGAAGTGGACTATTTATTATTGGTTGATGATGATGAAGCTTATACCCTGATTGCAATGTTTTTGCTGCTATGTGAAAGCGTTTAAATGCCTGACTGTTTGCAAGTTTGTATTTGGAATGCTCGTCTGATTTCCAATTTTATTGAATACTAGTGAGTGACCCGCCTCGGCTTCGCGCGATTTTATTATACATATTAACTTTGCTCTTGAATCACTCTATCTATTAAAAAAACGCATTAAAATCCGTTGCGTAGTTTTAAAGATTTAAGCGTACAAAGGGACATAGGGATATAGGGACATAGGGACAGAGAAAGCGACTTTGTTTTATACTATGTAGAGATTTTAAATGTGAATATCATCTATAACTTTTATCGTTTTCTATAATTTCTTTTTTGATAAAAAACTAGAATACCCAAGAGATAATGAACATCGACTAGATAAATCCTCTATGACGCATGCGGGTATTGCGCGTCCTTTGAAGAACTTATTTATAAATTGGGTGAGCAATTCTTGAGAATGTTCAGCTGTTCGAAAATTTTGAAAAGTTTCTAATGAATTTGTTGTCGGCAGAGTTCGCTAAACATCAGCTAACTTTCAGCCACTGACACCACGCCGCGCCGCCCGTGGTAATCCGTTAAATTCCAAAATTGCTTTTCTCACGGGTTCTTATTGTTCTCAAATTCTTTTGTTAATAAACTAAATTGTACAATATTACGAGCCTAAGCATTTTATAAAGTTATCTTAACTTTGTGAAACAGCGATTCAGTTTCATTGACGACGGCACTGACTAGGAGCATGGTATACAGGATGTTCCGTAATGAATAGAACCTTGAAGGTCTTTCTGAGGGAGTACGGAACAGAAACTAAACGTAGTAACGTAACTAGTATATATTGGGAGCAATGGTGATTTGAAGTGAAAATAAAATAAATATGGGAAAAAATTTAAAATACGAATACCGCGCTATCTAGTAGCCTCCAAACTATGAAAATTCTATATCTTACTCTGCTTGATATCCGCGGTTATGACCGGTAATATGGGCTAGCTGTATAGTGTATACAATAAAATAGTTTTGAAATTTTGCTTTTCTTGCCCTATACTCGGTATGTAGGTAGCTTTTTATTTAAGTATCTATCTTCTTTTTCCAGAAGAGCTATTTATCCAGCAAAGTTGCGAGTCTCCGCTTGCACGGTAGTGGCAGAACAGCTCGGCTCGCGACTGAGAAATGTCTTTCAATTTTTATTTGAAACTACCCTCTCGGGGCGCGAGACGGAATTTGTTCCCTCAAAGTGCGCTATTTCGCAGGCAATTGCTGTCAAAATCATTTACCGGGGACTATACCACCGAGCGCCGCGCGAATACAAACCTGTTTTATGATAGTACCAATCTTTTATATGGCTCCAATCATTGATATAGATGTTACTATTTAATGGCCCTTACTCGATAAAACTGCGTCCTCGGCGTGTTCTCGCGAGACATTCCAGGAGCGCTCGTATCGGAATAAAGCATCATATTTATAGGCAGCCTTTGTGTTTAGCTTATTGTCATGAAAGTTGTTGTGGAACTCGCTGGGAAAATATCCGTGTAGAGGTCAGCGGAGCGGAGCGGCGGCGACATCACAATGGCGCATGTTTGCATGACAATAGCCGCGGTCAATCCGCCCACTTGCTACTCAGTTGAGCACCCCGTCTTGGCATGAGGCTGAAAGCAGCTCAGAGACTATATAAACAGCACGATCACTCGACCCCGTTCCGTTACAAACACCGCACACTATTTCACGATCGCTTTAAATTCAAAAACGATACTGACTCGGCGCGCTAATACACCTGCGAATGTTTGTTAGGGGAAATATGGATTGAGATTTGAGATAGGAAAGTTTAGGCATACCTACTAGTAAGTGATGAAACTACAAAAACTCAGTACTTTACTGAAAGTACCTATAGAGTAATTATAGTTTCATATATGAAAATAATGGTCGAATTCTTATGTAGTTTCACTACTCTGCTGTCATATTTATAAGGGAAGTTTATTTCCTTGAAGATGTATTCGAGTGTTCTTCAGTAGTTTATCCCCGCCCCCGCTGGGTGATCCTCGAGGATCTCCGCATTAGCCCTCTCAATGGAGAGTGCTTAACGAGCCTTTCCATAAGGACGGAGTAGGCAATATCAAGTAATTAGCTATCTTGTCCACACGATCCTAGGGCCTAGCTAGACAGTAAAGGGACTGATATCCGATAGTCACTAAGAAATCAGTTGGAAAGCTACAGAAGACAAATCGCATGATTGTTGGAATGTTTTTACCTTTTTGTAAGTGTTCTTCATTCTGTGTGTATAAAACTTTATGTAGATACCTTATTCGTTTTAAGTATACATGTATATAAGACTAGCATCTGCCCGCGGCTTCAAACGCGTTGTTTCTATGGAAACGTCTCCAGGCTATTTCTATCCCATGGGAACTGATTTATGGGACTAAAGCCTAAGTGTTATTCCAGAGCTAGAACTACGTCTACTCCAAATTTCGGCCCGATCCTTTCAGTAGTATTTGCGTGGAAGAGGAACAAACATCCAAGCATTCATACAAACTTTCGCATTTATAATATTAGTAAGGATGGCTTAAATAAAGTATTAGGTAGGTAGCAAAAGTATTAAAAGCTGTAAATTTGGATATTTAAAATCTCTTCAGTATTATATTTTCTTATAACCATGACATTGTAAATAAGACATTGCACACGTAACAGTAGTAGAAATACATATAATCACATTTATACCTAAAACACCTCTGTACCTATGTATTTCACGCAATAAAAATACTTTACTACTTCAAAGCATCCCTACGGCATTGACGCAAGGTGCCGAGTGTCGTGCAACACAGGTGTGGAGGGAAATGATGTGTGTTAACGCTCTGAGATAAAATTCAACAAACAGTTGTTTTTCATCGCACCCCAAAACCCACATAACGTTTTTAGAGCTCGCTCTCTCTCGCATAATAAACACAGTCGCTCATGCTTAAATAACTGTGTTAGGTTACATCTCGACCGAATGAAAACCCTTCCGTGGATTAGTTGTCACGCCGCCGCTGCCCGCCCCGCTTCTACTCATATGGCATAGGATGCAAGGCATAAACAGTCCAGTGAGGCGAACTGAAAATCAATTATCACTTTATTTCTGATATTATATTGATAAATACATCTTTATTAACAACGAAAATTACAAGCAAGGAATAGAAAAATTACAACTAGTATTTACAATTGAAACCATTGAGCTAACTGCAGACGGTTGCAAATAGTCTAAAGGTAGCTCAATTGATCCATGTCAATACCAGTCGGAAGCGTCCCCAAGACACTGGCTGCATTACCACGCTGTATGGCAATGCTGATGTGATTCACCAGCTCTCAATTATTATTTTAATAATTATGTACCTATAGTATTAAATTTGACTTGTTTATGTGCTTATTTTGTAAGCCTAAAGAAATAAAGATATTGATTTATTTATTAACCAGTAGTCTGTATAAATAATGCTTGATAATTGAAACAGTCTCATTAGTTGTGTTATGAGTCCCGGAAAAAAATCTAGACACCTAATCCATACCTAATTACTTTCATACCTAATGTAATGTGGCATAGGATGTAAGGCATATACAGTCCTTAACCGGTAGTCTGTATAAATAATGCTTGAAAATCGATACAGTCTCGTCAATTGTGTTATGAGTCCCGGAAAAAAATCCAGAGTCCTAATCCATACCTAATTACTTTCAAACCTAAGGTAATGGCATAGGATGCAAGGCATATACAGTCCTTAACCGGTAGTCAAACTACGTCAAGTCTTCTCGTCATCCATACCGCAATGTTTGAAAACGAAAGTTTTCAATCAGTGCGTCCTACCCATAATGACCTACGGAGCAGAGACGTGGACACTCACGGTAGGGCTGGTCCACCAGTTCAAAGTCACCCAGCGAGCTATGGAAAGAGCTATGCTCGGAGTTTCTCTGAAGGATAGAATTCGTTACGAATACATCCGACAGAGAACCAAAGTTATCGACATAGCTCAAAGAATTAGTAAGCTGAAGTGGCAATGGGCCGGCCATATCTCGCGAAGAACCGACAACCGTTGGGGTAAACGTGTTCTTGAGTGGAGACCGCGACTCGGTAAACGTAGTGTAGGACGCCCTCCGGCCAGGTGGGATGACGATCTGCGAAAGACTGCTGGCAGATGCTGGATGCCTCAAGCTGAAGACAGGGCGCTATGGCGCTCATTGGGGGAGGCCTATGTCCAGCAGTGGACTAATATAGGTTGATGATGATGATGAACCGGTAGTCTGTATAAATAATGCTTGATAATCGATTCAGCCTCATCAATTGTGTTATGTAACCCGGAAAAAATATGTAATGACTTTCATTTTAAACTAGCGACCCGCCCCTGCTTCGCACGGTTTTATAATAAGTATAAACCTTCCTCTTGAATCACTCTATCTATTAAAAAAACCGCATCAAAATCCGTTGCGTTGTTTAAGCAGTGAAAGGGACATAGGGAAATAGGGACAGAAAAAACGACTTTGTTTTATACTATGTAGTGATGTGTAAATTTGTAGTGTAAGCACATATTTTTTATTAACAACGAAAATTACAATCAAGGAATGGAAAAATTTAAACTAGTATATGCAATTAAGACCTTTGAGCTCACTGCAGACGATTGGAAACAGTCTAATGGTAGTTTCTATAAACTCATTCTGAACTCACTAAGCTGAATCCGCAGTAAGTTTAAAGTTTGGTATTCTATAAATATTCTTTAAAACTCGATAATGCTGAGATTTCCACTTTTACAGTAAATAATTACGTAGCTCAATAATTTGAGTGAATTCGAGTCAGATTTCGAACTTTTACAAAAAGCGTCTGCATCGAGATACATGATTTTAGAAGCAATTTTTTTTGTAGGTTTGCGTTTGGCTTCACCGTGCCTAACCGGCAGCGTTGATGGTGCTATTAGCACTATAGAAAGATAATGTTTGATTCTTATACAGTTGTTTGCTCTACCTGGATCCACAGTAATGTTTCATCTGGAAACAGCTGACTGCAGTAGGTCTAAAGATCAGCTCTAGACAGCATCCGACGCTGGTCTCAAAGGGAATTATTAATGTGGCGTCCGCTGTGCCCCTTCAAAGGCAAGGGTGCTTAGTGTAAACTATTAAATGAACACCCCTACACGTCCCTTGCCTAGAATTGGTCCTTGCCTTCGGCCCCTTTCACTTATTATAGTCAGTTTTGCTATGATACGGTAAGATGCCTAAACATGAATATAAAATAAAGGGATTTTTCTCTTTGCGTGAAATGTTTAGGAGATGCCTTTAAAAAATTTGCAAGTTAAAAGGTTCGGCAGAATTACGGCTATTTTCAGATGGCAGGCCAAAGTATTTATATATTAAAAAAGGTTAACCAACAGTATATATCACTACATAGTATAAAATAAAATCACTTTCTCTGTCCCTATGTCATTATGTCCCTTTGAACGCTTAAATCTTTAAAACTACGCAACGGATTTTGATGCGGTTTTTTTAATAGATAGATGGATTCAAGAGGAAGGTTTATACGTATAATAAAACTGTGCGAAGCCGGGGCGGGTCGCTAGTATAAAATATAATAATCTAGGTGTTTTAGGCGGTTTCACTCAAGGTCAATTCGAATTTCATAATTGGAATTTTATTTTTTACCGTAGTAGCCTATGTTACACTCCATCCTTTCAAATAACTCTATCAAGTCAAACAAATAAACACTCTTTCACAATTATAATATTAGTTATATGACATAAGACAATTTCTTACGAGTACGTACCTACTTATAAAGAAAGTGAATATGAATTGTAGTAATAGGTTTCACGCTACCGAGCTTTTTTTTGACGTTTGTAAAGTTCTATAGTACCTACTATAAATAAATAAATAATAAATAAATAATTCCGGACAGTCCACACAGCATCATCTAGCCCCAAGCTAAGCAGAGCTTGTGTTATGGGTACTAGATGACTGATATACTTAATACAATATACTACATAGATAGATATTTTTATTATATATATTAACACCCAGACCAACGAAACAAATTTCTGCAGATCGTGCACAAATTTGTTCCGAGGCGGGAATCGAACCCGCAACCTCCTGCGTCGCAGGCGGACCTTCGCCCACCGCGCCACATCGGTCGTCGAACTATTATTATACTATTATTATATTGATAATTATTTACCTATAGTTTAAAATTTGACTTGACTAAGTGCTTACTCGTATTTTGTAAGCTTAAAGAAATAAAGATATTGATTTACTGATAATGATTTGTTACGTAGTGCTATACGTAGAGCCCCGTAGCACTATATGAATCTCAGTGATTTCTATTTCAGAATTATAGTCTGATTTCTGCCCATCTTAGCTATATTGTTACACCCTGTAGATTGTATAAACTCATGGTAGACCTACTTACTGTACGACTGTTGATTCACGAATCAGTGCCACGAATAATAGATGTATGTGATTTCTGTGTTTACTAGTGCATGTGCTTACAATAATATTGAGTTAGTCGTTGATACCACAAGTAAATATTTATGAGCGTGGAGTGCTTGGCGGAAGCGAAACCGGCAGCTTCTCCTAATAATAAAAGCATAAAGAGAGATGTTTTTTCTTCAAGAGCAATACGCGTCACGCCGAATTATATCTCACCTCCTCTTTCATACAACCCCTTTTGCTATGAACTTTAAAGGCGCTGGAGGTAGGTAATCGCAATAATATATGTCACGCGAGTTTCTTTAATAATCATCTGAATAAAAAAATAACTGCCTAGGTGATGAATAATTTATTCCAATTGTATTAAGGATATCAGTCATCTAGTACCCATAACACAAGCTCTGCTTAGCTTGGGGCTAGATGATGCTGTGTAGACTGTCCGGAATTATTTATTATTTATATTTATTTATTATACAAAAAAATACCTACCTATCCAGACGGGATATCGTCTACGCCTCGGTTTTAGGGCTCCCACACAAAACTGCGAGCTCGCATCGCATCGCAAATATCTGCGAGCTCGCACGATAACGTCCGATCTCATTTGCATCGCGCTTTCCTGTCATATTACGTCATACTTGGTGACCCCCCTTTTAGTCCGCTCTGAGACAACTTTAGAGAAAGACGCGCGGCGCCTGAGCCGCCTTATTTGTGTTGTAAATAAAAAATATCTGCTCCAGTTCTCAACCCATAGTACTTTCGAGTAAAATAGTTCCCTTCAGAGTTCATAATCGTAATAAATGGATGAACCCAGAATCTTCTTTTTCTTTTTTATCTACTTAAAAATAACAGCAGTGCAACAATCTTTTTGCGATCCATCTTAAGGTAGTCTTCCGTTCGCGCGACCATGGTCGCCTGTCGCGGCGCGACCACTAGCTTTCCGATGCCAGCGACCGCGATTTCGCCCGCCAGTTCCGCCACTCTTTCCACAGTTTTGAAAAGGTGTTCGATAAAATTAAATTAAATTCATTTATTGATTCAGACACAAAGATCCATAGATTAGAATAATAAATGTCACACAGAAACTCAATAAAAAATAGAGGTAGCATCGCATCACATCGCATCGCATCGCATCATTTCGCAGTTTTGTGTGGGAGCCCTTATGAGGACACAGTTACCGATCCTTACTTCCTTACTAATATTATAAACGTGAAAGTTTGTATACACTGATATTTGTTACTCCTTCACGCAAAAAGTACTTTACGGTTGGTGACTGAAATATTGAATAGTAAAAGAAAGAAAAGTACTAGTCCTAGAATAAAACAAAGGCTTATTTTAATCCCCTAAATCAATTTCCATGGAATAGACATAGTCCAATGTTTCTACAGAAACAACGCCGCGGGCTTATACTAGTGCTTTATAATTGAGAGCTTTATAATTATACATGCTTCATAATAAATTAAATTAGATAAATCTATTAAAACCTTTATTAACAACGAAAATTACAAGCAAAGGAATAGAAAAATTACAACTAGTATTTACAATTGAAACCATTGAGCTAACTGCAGACGGTTGCAAACAGTCTAAAGGTACATATAAATTAAATTAAATATGGTGAACAATCCACACAGCACCATCTAGCCCCAAAGTAACTAATGCCGTACATAGGTACTTTATAATTGGTCCCCACACATTATTGCTGGAATTATAAGAACTGAGTATAATCACAGAATAGATAGGTACATAATAGTGACGACTATAAACGTAGCGGGCAAGAACCCGCCTGACGCAGGAGGTCGCGGGTTCGATTTCCACTTTGGGACAAATGTTTGTACAATCTGAAGGTGTTTGTTCTGGCTGTTTTGTATGTATAGCAAAAATTACTAAATTAAAAACGAAAATTACATTCAAGGAAATGAAATAATTAAAATCGTATTACTCTTACAATTACTAGAAATAATACTAGAAATAAAAATAAACTAGCTTTGCCTACAACTAGACTAAACAAGGTTAATGTATCTTTCAAAGGGCAATGTATACGCTTCTACAACAAAACTCCAAGTGAGTTGCAAAACTATCAGTAAATAAATTCAAACAAATTGTCAAAACTATTCATTGTAAAAAGGCTTACTATAAAGTATCTGATTATTTAGATGATAAAAAAGCTTGGGATGAGTTTTGCTCCAACTCGAAAAATAATTCTTTAATGCACAAATGAAAAATACATACATAAAATAACTTAAAACTAGATAAATTATGGCACAGGCGAGCTTAACCCTAAAAAGAGTTCTCTTCCAGCAAACCTTATTGGGAGAGAGTCAAGTTAGAGCAGTGGGTACGTGTGCATATTTTTGCAGTTGTAAAGGTGATTGTATCCTTATAATATATTACCTTTAAAATTATATACTATATTTATAATACTATATTCATAAAACTATAATATTAATACTATAAATACATACTAAATAATAAATACATAAAATACTAAATAACCTAACAAGGTAAAGGTTTCTGTTCGCTTTTTTACTTTACCTTAAAAGGATTGAAGTGAACATAAATCAAAGTGAGCACTTTATTTCCTAGTTTTAATTATTTATAAAATGTATTTTATGACGTATCCAAGTGTCCTGTAAGGTCTTAATGAAATAAAGCACTTTGACTTTGACTTTGAATTGAAACAATTGAACTAACTGCTGACGGCTACAAACAGTCTAAAGGTAGCTCAACTGAAATATGTCAAAAGTAAAATACATATATATCTTTGCATGTATTAAGTATATCAGTAAAATAAGTATTCTGTGAGTAATGCACTCTATTGACTATATCAGTTATGGAAAGAATACAAGCTTTGCTTAGCCCAAGCTAAACAGAGTTGGTGTTATTTTCGTAACCTTAAGGCTAGATGATGCGGTGTGAATTGTCCGGCATCATCACTACATAGTATAAAACAAAGTCGCTTTCTCTGTCCCTATGTCCCTATATCCCTATGTCCCTTTGAATGCTTAAATCTTTAAAACTACGCAACGGATTTTGATGCGGTTTTTTTAAATAGATAGAGTGATTCAAGAGGAAGGTTTATACGTATAATAAAACCGTGCGAAGCCGGGGCGGGTCGTTAGTATTTATTAAATTCGGTATAGTGGAGTCCACAAATATCTGCTTTAACTCGTCGCCAGTTGTAAAGTGACACGAGTAAATAGCGGGAGGTCCTGTGCAAAAGGTTGTATTTGGCGAGTAAACAACTGAGGACACACGGAGTACGCGGAGTTAGTCGCAAACAAAGTCCGAGTGCAAAAGTCATGCGGCGCGGTCGTGTGCCGCGTTTTCATGGGAGCGGCGCCAGCATTTGGCGGACGTCTTCTGTAAGCTGTTCTTTGTGATATATTCTTACTGCTATCTAGTTGGTTAATCAACCAGCACCTGGTGAAAGATCCGTGTGGTCAGAGAGTGGACCAATGTAGGCAGTTTCAGTGGACCCTACTGATTTGTGTTGATTTAAATTATTGGCCTTCTTCAAGATTGTTTTTCGTTTGCAAATAGCTCAATTGTTATTATTTGTGAGTACTTAATTTTATGTCATATGTTTATTAGTTTTTTGCGATTAGTCGCATGAAGCTGCGGGCAGATACGTATGATGATAATTACGTAGGTATATACGTTTACGTTATCGTTAGATGACACCGTTCATTTTTGTCTTAGATTAATTGGAAAATGATCTATTTATCATAAAACACTGCAAGATAACCATAGCTAAGCTTAGCAACCAAGTAAGCCAGTCCGGACATATAATACTGGTTTCCGCTTTTCTGGCGACCTCAACAGTGAGAAGTAGTAGAATCAGCGGCAACAAACTGCAAGTGTGGCGACCCGTATGCTCTCTCACACACAACAAGTCGCACTAAATACAGATTAAATAAACATACAGACCCACATGGTACTGATCTAAAATACGGACTAAGTAATAGTTGTTTTTTATACAAATATCCGGTAAGAAGGAAGTTTTAGAATTTCATGCCGTAAAGGGGTTGAATTTTCATTGGTGTTTTTTGTTACTCATTTACCAGTGGCCCGATTGCTTGATACTTAGAGACCACTCTAAAAATACTGAATATGTGTTTCAGGGTTATAAAAATATATATTATCAATGTTTGAGATACGTAGTTATGCTATTTGAAAAGTCTGTAACTTTTTAATGTGGGATGCTATGACGTGAAATGTTCAGTGTGTACTACTATAAGCATTAATTAAAACACGTGCTCAGTAATTTTCAAACAACTTTTGAAAAAAGGGTAGAGGGGGTTTCACATTAATGAGGTTTTTTAGTAACTTTAACCAGAGTGTCTCAATTTGTTTGAAACTTACACCGATTTGTAGTTCTAGTAGATTGAAGAGTATGACAAATCGTATAGTCTACGCGAGCGAAATCACGACTGGAAAGCTAATTTAATATAAAAATAGGCTTCTTTCCCTGGCTTTGCATACGTTTTTTGCAATCAAAAGCAGCCTATATTTCTATCGAGGTACGAATTATAATTACGAAATTTCAGCCCGACCGACCGTTATCGTCGAACAAACATTTTCATAGCGATACTGATTATTATACAAGTAGGATGTAAGAACATATTTTTGCTTGTATTATAATAGTAATAATTATAATAATCTAAAATTATTTCAAATAAATAATTTGAATTTACTGGAGCTTTCATAAAAATTTAATTAAGACCAAACGAGCAACAAAACATGATCTTGGTGTTTTACTAAACCAATTAGTTAATTATTCAAATTTAGCTCTTTACAAACTGAAATTATAAAACCAAATTGTCGACATTAAATTAGAAACAAAGGGAGTTTCGTGAACATCTACAATTACAAAAGTTGCCGTCCCATGCGCCAGCCTCGCTAAATATGCACACTGCACACTTGCACACTAACCCTAGATGTGCAGCCAAGCACTACCCACCACGGGTAGGTATATATACCATAGTTTTGGAAGTTTACCAAGCTTGCATTGGCTTAGTTTAGCCGGTATCGATACTATAAAGTATTGCGGGAGATATTTTATTGATTCGCGAAGCGGATATAAGATGGATCGCGTGAAATATGTGTCAGTGAGCGCATAGTCGGTGGGTGCCCAGCGTTGGGCGAGCGCCAATGCCGCCCCGCGGCTGAGATTTTTATTTCTATAAATTATGTGAGAAATATCTACAAAAGTAAATTTTAAAATATAGAAAACTGCGTAAGAGCCATCTGAATGGTCACTCGAACTGAAAAAAATAAAAGTTCGTTACAACCTAAACAATCACAAGATTTTTTTTAGAAATAAATGCAAAGTTTACTACGTAAATTATTATAATTGGATTTTAAAAAGAAGTCATTTGATGTTAACATTGCCTTTTTATTTTACCTATTCTGATCAAGTATAGACTTTACTAACAACGAAAATTACAATCAAGGAATGTAAACAAATTAAAAATAGAATTATACAAATGAAACAATTGAGTTTACTGCAGACTGTTGCATACAATCTAGAGATAGCTCAACTGATTCATGTCTCTAGAAGTAGCTCAACTGATCCATGTCAGAGGTAGCTCAATTAATCCCTGTTATTGACATTGACTTAGTAAAGTTTGTTGCAACTGAAGTCAGGTTTACAGCGATAAATCTATAGATGAGTTAATGAACACTTCGTCCAGTAACTTTACCAAAGGGATCGAACCTACTTCGTGCGCCTCCGGCAATGCTTGGAGGCAAGCCACGGGTGCCACAGCGACCTCGTTAAGACGGCTCCAATATTCGAGGTTAAATCAAGTCGCTCCAGTTCCCTCAGGACGGCATTTGCATAAACTTCTAAAGAAAACACGATAAAAACTCATCGAAGTTGTTAACGCCTGAATGTGGATAACGAAGTCGATTTACTCGACTCTCACTTAATATTAAAAACCTTTTAGGAAGTTGCGACAACTTGCGGACTTGGAACATGAAAAAGCGATTTCGCTTTCCTCTCATCGGATTAATTAGGAATATCAATTTGTGATTCGGTGCGGCGTCAGCGGAAGGTTTCGAAGGCAACAAAATAAATGAAAAAAAGAACTCCGGAATAACGTTGCAATATTCAAAAATATGGAGTGAAGTGAGTTCATCTTATGTGTGAGCTTTTGTTTTGACGAATTCTGAATGGTTAAGGGCTATAGTGGCTGTGGTTCGCCTCTAAATAATGTGTCCATGCCAGCTGAAAGCCAGTGGCAGTAAACAGCTGACCGGTGCAGACGAGCCCTGGCTCAAACGTCTCGCATTCATGTGTCACCAGTGAACGAACACGGTGAATGAGCAGTGTGTTCAACAGTAAGCTGTGTATTAAGCTGATATTAGGTAGAGGTAGCTGCTGAGTAGAAGCTAAGGGTTGCTCCCCTATAGCTTTGCTAGTAAGGGTTTTTTTAATTATTGTTTAAGCTAGAGCTAAGTAGAAGACATGGTCACATGTGCTATTAACATATTCCGTATTTTTTCTATCTAGCTAGATCTCTACGCCTAGTACATAGGACCTTATACCAATAAATTGATTACTTCATCGTAACAAGCATAAAACGATTGGCTAGCAGAATTTCGCCGCAAAAAAACAAAAAGTCGCCAATTTTTCATTCAACTTTTTGATTGACCCAACGCCGTCGTCGATCTCAATTGTATTCGCATTCAAAGCGAATTCCTTCTATCCGTAATCGTCGTATATCGGGTAGAATTGGAAGCCATTCAAGACGCCTTTTTGCGACACACTCGAGTCTCTGACTGCGAGAGACGTTTGCAATAGTTTGCATCGAACACGCTCCTCTCAAACCTAAGTCCCGCCCCACACGCCTGCATAATGCGGCTCTACATATCACTATACCCGGTAAAAGTGGCACAATTATTTGCAAAAAACTTCTGAATATTTGTAAAAAAAAACAATTTATTTTGGGATTTGCCGATAAACCGAGCGATGCAAGTAGCTCAAATAACAACTGCTTTGTAAAAAACTTGTATTATTTGTAAAAAAATCAACCTTGTTGGGATTTGCCGATACAGAATTCTTACCCGGGTTAAAAATCTGTTCTTTATATTTGTGTTTTTATTTATTTATTAGTACACATACATCGCACAGTTTAAATCATCACATGATAACATATAAATTTGTTATACATACGACATGTCAGATAGATGTAAGTAGAATGTTTTTCATTGCATACGTGCTCTACATGATAAAGAAACTATAAAAGATACAATAAAGAAAAATACAAGTTTTAAGTTAATAAATAAAGTTGTACAATACCCACATGTATTCTACGTAAATAAATAAAACTATCTATGTAGTATACTGTATTAAGTAGTCATCTAGTACCCATAACGCAAGCTCTGCTTAGCTTGGGGCTAGATAATGCTGTAAAGATTGACCATCTAACATTTATTTTATTTTGTACAAAGTACAGTGAGTGAGTGTACAAGTGAGCCAGCTGCAGACTCGCACAGCTGTGGCGACACTTAGCATGCGCAATCGACGACGGCCGCAACAATTCCATGATTTATTTATCGAGTACTCGATGGTATTGCCGCGCTATTGCCGCGCTAGTACCGCGCCGTTGCACCGCACAGCGTTCACCACACACACGCACATACTCATAAACACAGATCTGTGTACGTACATGCAATATTGAGATTCGAACGAGCAGCTGCCGACTGCAGATGTATTATTCCTACGCCTTTGACGCCAGTTTCATCACGTTCCGAACGAACGTAAAATAACCATCGGCGCTGACTGGTTCCTATTGTGAGTTGTGCAGCAACAACATATTGGTTTACGCTTCCGCATCGAATTCAAAGAAATTTCTGTTATGTAAATTGTCGTTGAAGGCCGCGGGCCAATAATTCCGGAGTAATACCTCGAACATGGCAAGTATCGCGTGCGACATGAACTTTCGTGATGAAAATGCGTCGTAATGGCGAGCCGGCGGCGGCGCTACGTTGGCTGCTCGTGCTTCTAATTAATGACGGCACAAACAAATCATATACATATTTATTTAATAATCATACACCCCATAGACAATTATGGGGAAGCATTTTAGTAAGATTAAGTTGATAGTGGTTCATGGGTATAATGACTTAATTCGACAATAAATACACTACACGAATAATTTATTTTGTTTCATGAACACTGTGTATCAGATACGATAGGGTGCGAGGTTGTTTAGACAACGTCACCTCCAAGGCGCTGTTATAGAGTAACATACACAATAATTGAATAGGAGAGAAGCGACAAAGCCTTTTGGAACGAGCGCCGATCCAAATACAGCCTGAAGGGGATCACGACGTCACTCGCGCCGCCAGCCGGTTTCGATAGACATGGGTGAAACGAACAGTGTATTAGATAAAATAGGTTTGCAAGTGGCGTGCCTAGTGCTTGAGAACAGGGCAAGCCCGACATACCTACGTTTATTGTTTATGAATAAGTAATAAATAATATAAATTCAATAAAAATTTCTTGAACAAATGATCTGTATGTGCATCTGCATTCATTTCAAACAAAATTAATATTACACAAAAATCTCGAAAATTAAAACGAAATTGCTGCTAAATGTACCAACTCACTCAATAAACAAAATGAAAAAGTGGAATTCTGAAAAGGAAGTTTTCTTTCTTGTACGAACGATCGCGATCGAGCGCGACCCTAGTTTGTGCGAACTTCACAGTGAAAGCCGGGCTTTTTGTTCCATACTAATTGCTATAGAAACGCACAGTAGTTATATCTATAGACGTTGCACTTTTGCATAGGTTAGAACGGTGCCCGCGAAGCCAGGTTGCAAGCCCATGAGTGTGAGCGAGATGGCATGCATCTCGCCGCGCGCGACTAGGCCGCCGCGTTCGGCTTTGTTCGGCCGAGATCGGATCGGATACTTACTAGACAGTCATGGATAAAAATGAAATGAAGTGAAGTGAAAGAATTGGCGCGCGAAATTTAAATATGGTGGTCAATGTTTTCGGTCGGTATGGATTTGAAGTAGGGCAAGCCCAGCTTTTTGGCTTGTATGAAGCTACCGCCACTGTTTGCAGATAAGACATAAGTACTCCATTGCAGCAGTAGCAGTAGAGCATTGCCTCGCGTGCATCATCCGCATGTCTCAAACACTTATTATTGAAATCAAGAACATATGACAGAAAATTCTTTGAAGTCGTTTTGTCTATTACTTCTTTACAAAAAAAGTATCAAAAAAACCAAAACATAGTGAAAACTAAATTCATACAAGACAAAGTTGTGAGAAGTATAACCTAGAATTGGGCGAATGTTGTCTGAGTAAAACTGAATAACTACAAGTGACTATACTGTGAAAGACTGCGGGTAGATAGACGGATTTCTGTGACACTTTAAATGAACTCCGATTCAGACCATGGGACTCTAGGCTGAAAACGGGCTTTGTGCAAAATATTTATTAAAGAGAAATTAATTTACAGGAAGAGTGAACAGTTTCGACGTAACTAGAGGTAGAGATGGATTTGATGGCACATGAGTTCTTGGCATTGTCCCCGATGCGCTGAACGGACCATATTAAAGCCGCACTAAACAGTCCCATACACGAATATAACAAGAAAACGGCGGTGCGAGAGTCATGCCGTTTCACTACACACGGGTTGCCGCGGCGCGCCACTGCTTCCCGTGCGACGTATGTGTAACTTTGTATGTAGAAATCATGACGGTTAAAATAATTAAGGGGTAAGTAGCACCTAAAGTGGCGCCCCCACATATTTTATCGTATAATAATTCCGTTAAACAAAGGAATTTCAAAATTCACACGTACAATTTGTTAAACCTATTATAAGCTATTTTGTAATGCATCTGAAGTGGTTTCATTTTGTTTATTTTAGGAAGAGATACGAAAACAGAGTTTGGAGGCCACCAAAGGCAATTTAGGTGCTGTTTGCCCCTTTAATAAGGTTGAAACTTATGTCTAAGGGAATGTAATGGCTGGACTTTTAGCACGATACCACAGCATGCCGTGGAATCCTTCGGTACACCGCAGCACAACCTGCCGAGCCATAGCGTCAGTCAGCGCCGGCCTTTAGAAGAAGAGAAAGCTCCGATACGAAGTGTGTTAACTGAATAATCAGCAAGGAAGGGTCCGACAATAAATTAGATAAGCCCAGCTCGTAGTCCCGCCTCCGATGTGCACACGCTTTAGTAGATAAAGAATCTCGCACCACCGCCGCGCCGCCCCGGGACGACCACAGACTTCTATTTAATTTCAAGGTGAATTTACCAATTCAATTTACTTTTGGAATACTTAACTTTCTTTCTAATCGACTTTTAAATACTATCTAATATAGAGCTGAGTGCCTACTAAAGAAATTGAAAAAAAAAGATAAAAAGATGACATTGTTTACACTAATTGAGATAATAGGTAAAAGTAGTACGTAATAGAATAAGTTAGGCAACAGATAAGGTAGGTTAGGTCGTTAGGACGTTCGGACCAGCGGCTTAGGGCACCAGACCCCTCTCCAGCCTCGGAGTCGGCACGTAACGGTACGTAGTCGAATTGGAAAAGGCACTTACTGAATCCTTTATTACGCTCCGAACTCTTTGTATTGTAAGGAATGCCTGAACACCGCAACAGACGTTCGAGGTGAAAAAATGTAATTGTAAATTCCTGAGCGTACCTTTCCTCCCTCCTCGCTCCTCCGGGCGGCCACCCCCTCCTACCCCGTGATCCTGTCGGGATCCACAATTACTCGGAACATATACACAGTGCCCGGGATACCAGTAGGCCTGTTTTGGTTATATTCCTGTGAGTATATACGACGATCATGTGTTTGTCGTTTCGTTACCTTTAGGACTACATTTAACTGACTTAGCCTGGCCACATTCGTGTCTCTGGTAATAATCCCTTTGATGTTATGCCTTTATTAACAGTAACAAAATGACTAATTACAGCTAGTATTTACAACTATGACACACTCCTAAAAATCTAAGACGTCACCAGAAGGCAGAGTGCCCAGAATGCTGGCAGCATTGCCACGTTGTAAAATGTAAACATTGTGTAAAGTGTTGAATGACAATGCTGATTCGTGAAATTGAAGCCAGCTTTACTGTAGACTCTATAAAGAAGTTTGGAAAGATCTTTTTAATTCAGTGTGTCCCAGGACCCCAAGGACCAAGGGTGAAAGAACAAATGGTTTAAATGAGTAACCTCGGTCAAGAACAGCGTATTTTCGCCATTTGAGGGACTCTGATCCCTTTGATGTTCTACCTGTTTATCTCACTTGAGTGGCCTTACTGTAAATGACCTCCCAGAGCAGCGCTGTGGCATCAGCAGTTTGGTGCTCGCACTAACATTTTTGGTTTGTCGGCTTTGCACATTCCACCTCTCATAGGTTTGGGGCTTTTTGTGAGAAAATGTTTGACAATGTTTGCACAGTGCGATGGAATATTCTGGGGCTTTTCAGATCACACAAAAAAGTTTCTAGCTTATACAAAAATCACACTTTCATTGGATGTTTGCCTTCACCCTGGGTTAAGTTATAGTTTTGTATAGTTGGTGGAGTTCATTTACGCGTACATTTTCGAGAAGCTAGAAAATATTCTAAGTCTAAAAAATATGAGAAAATCCTTCCATCGAGGGTGCTACGACACCTAAGCTGATATGTGTGACAAACTTCTGTTTGCGTGAGAATAGGTAATTCGTGACTTTTGATTTTAACCACAATATTTGATTGGGTAAATCAAGGGACCTAAATTATCTATTAATAGGTATTTTTATGGTTTAAGATATTTATTTCTTTCTCAAAAAGATTAACAATCGCTTGTGAGAAACAAAATGTTAAGCTTAATAACTATTGTTAACAGTTCGGTACGAGCAAATATCAAAAAAAATGAGGGTACAAAGCAAAAACACTGTTTAGAGAAAAGTAAAGCTGTAGACACACTTACAAATTCTTATGACAAAATTTTAATGAAGTATATTTTTTTTTCTTTTTAGGACTAGCTTTTAAAAATGTGGCATTTAAGGCGAGTTTTAAATTGAGATAGTGTTTTAAGGTCTTTGATACTTGTAGGTAAGCTATTATATATTCGTGCAAACATTATATTTTTTTTGCCATAGTTAGTCCTAGCTTTCTGTAGTCGTATGTTATGTCATTGTGCATTTCTTAGGTTTCTTTTGTGAATGTGTATATTTTTTGTAAATACTACTTCTGAGTGGATGTCACGGTTTAATATTTTTCTTATAAGTATGCATGTGTTATAGTGATATATTTGAGATATTTTCATAAGTTTGGTTTCGTTGTATATTTTGTTAGTTGGAGTTAGGTAATCATAAAAGAATAGTACTTTGATTAGTTTATTTTGTGTGATTTGTAATGTTTCAAGGTTAGTTTTAGCAGCCGTGCCCCATACTTCTATAAGGTAGTCCAAGTGTGGTTTTACGAGACTATTATACAGTGGTGGTCATATAATTAGAAACACTTCATATGAATTATGAAAGTTTGAAGTTCATGTCATCCATTCTTGAAAAATTTATAAATTAAATTTTTAATAATCATGCAACAATATAGCCACTCAATTTAGAATACTCATAGAATACATTAAAAAAACAAAACTATCTAAACTTCATCATAAAAAGAGTTCAAAGCATACATATCTTATTTTCTGTAACTGGCCTCTTGGACGCCTAATAAGAAACACTTTAGAAAAGCATTCACGGCACATACCATTTTTGAAATTGAAAACTAAAACTTCTTTCTAAGCTATTTTCTATTGTTTTGGCGGCGATTGACCATCAAATTGAAAATCTATTTACAATTTTTTGTTCAAAATGGGCAAAAATAAAAGTTGTGACGCGTCAACTAGGCAAATAATTGTTAATTTGCACATCGACCAAGAATGGACGTACAGAAGAATAGCTAATCATTTAAAATATTCGGTATAGAAAGTTTTCAATGCTATTGACCATAAAAAAAGACACAGAACTATTGAAAATATTCCTAGAAAGGCTCGACCAAGGAAAACTTCGCCCAGAGAAGATAAACTAATCGTACATATTGCTAAGAAAGACCCGTTTAAAGGCTCCAACCAGATTAGAAATGAAGTTTTTTCGCCTGATGACCCTAGAAATATCTCGTCAAGACTAGTACGTCGTAGATTAGTGGAATCAAAATTGTTTGGGAGGGTTTTCGAAAGGTGCCGCTTCTTACCAAGAAACATCGAGAGAAGCGATTTTTATTCGCTAAAAGTATGTCAATTGGGCGGTCCGAGATTGGAAAAAATCTTATTCTCAGATGAAACTAAACTAAACATGATAAATTCAGACAGAAAGCCCTACGTTAGACGCCCAATGAACCATGCTTTTAATTATAAATACACTAGAAGCATAGTCAAGCACGGAGGCGGCAATATCAAGGAATGCGGGGATGTTTTTATAGATGTGTAGTTGGACCCGTTCGTAAGATTGAAGGTACAATGGATCAACCGCAGTACAAAAATATCTTACAAGAGACAATGTTTCCCTACTCTGATGACAATTTGTCTGTAACTTGGATCTTTCAGCATGATAACGACCCTAAACACACTGCCAACAGTGTAAAATATTTTCTTAGGGAACAGCGTATTTCCGTCTTAGACTGGTCTGCAAATAGCCCTGATTTAAATCCCATAGAAAATCAGTGGCATGTCGTAAAAAAGAAAGTCAAAGAAAGTCTCAAACAAATGTAACTCCAGTCACAACGAACTCTACGAAGCTTTTGTAGAAGCATGGAATTCAATCCCACTAGAAAAATGTATGAAATTGCTTGAATCAATGCCACGTCTTTGTAGAGCTGTGATTTATAAAGGATACGCAACAAAATATTAATAATAAGTTTTAGTAGCCTATACACAGTATCTATTACCTAAATTATATAATCCTAAATAATTAAACCTATAAAATATGATTTATCTTTTATTTTTTTGTATTGTTTCTAATTAGTTGTCCATTACTGTTGGTACTTTAAAACTCATTAGTTGTTTGTATGAAATGTAATATTGAATCTG
Organism: Eupithecia centaureata; assembly: GCA_944547425.1. Lineage (NCBI taxonomy): Eukaryota > Metazoa > Arthropoda > Insecta > Lepidoptera > Geometridae > Eupithecia > Eupithecia centaureata. Next base: position 3,517,539 of record OX155691.1, on the reverse strand, counting down.
TACTTGTTTAGTTGATATTTTGTTGTTTTTTTAAATAAATGATTAGTTATTGAACATATTTTATGCTATTTGTGGTTTCATTTCCAAATAAAAAGTATTAAAGTCAAATATCTTGTTTAATGTTAAGTTCCGTGGGTAGTGTTTCTAATTATATGTCCACCACTGTATATGATGTAGCGAACGTCAAGAGGTAGACATCTGACCTTGCCACGTAGACATCCCAGTAGCGATGACAACTTGTTGTCAATATTCTCCAAGTGCGGCTTCCATGACAATCTGCTGTCCAGGATTAGTCCAAGGTATTTTTCTTGGTTCACCTTAGCTATTAGAGCCCTATTTAGCGTATTTATCAATGCATTCATCGGCTAACGAGCTGGGTGTGAATAAGTAAATTATTTTAGCTGAGTGTAAATAATCACAACGTTTGAGGCACACAACACAATGCAAGTGTTTGCTCGTTCATCGCCATTAACATATTGAAAGGGTGCCCGTGCCTTTGCAATCACGGCGCCTGTCTAAACTTTTCTATTTCGCATGCATTTACAATTATAATACACAATCTGTTATGGGAAAAGGAAGACTTTCCAATCAAACTTAATTCACAACTACAACACATGCTACTTTCTGTCGCGCACCCATCACATTCAAATGTAATCTAAACAATTCGCGTAAACTTTTATTATCTTTATAAGATTATCTTTCTCAATCTTCCTTTAACCAGGTGCTAAAATATTGAAAAACAAATTTCATTTTCACCCTATTGATAACGGAGGATGATGTACCCTATGTACGCATTGTTTATTTATAGCTGAAATAATAAAATGCGAAAACTGCTTCACCAGCATGAATATATCTATACTTATAATAAAACTGTAACAGGTCCAATTCTGTACATTGAAGATATTTTGAAAATTTTTTTTGGAGGGCACTCTATTATCGATACTCAAGCCAAAACTGTAATTTTTTTTATTCATGTCTGTCTGTCTGTCTGTCTGTCTGTCTGTCCGTCTGTCTGTCTGTCTGTCTGTCTGTATCGTAAACGCGCATCACGCCGAAACTACTTGATGGATTGAAATGAAACTCGGCATGATTATAGGTCATACTACGAGGAAGGACATAGGATACTTTTTATCCCGGAATTCAGTAAGGTTCTCATGGGAGAGGGTATGAAAGTAAAATTCCTTTACCGCGCATCACGCCGAAACTGCTGAATGAATTGGAATGAAACTCAGGACGATTTGAGTTCATAGTACAAGAAAGGACATGGGATACTTTTTATCCCGAAATTCAGTAAGGTTCCCCTGGGAGAGAGGGTGGAACAAAGATTCTTTAACCACGCATCACGACGGAATTGAATGAATTCGAATGGAACTCGGGACGATTGGACATGGGATACATTTTATCCCGGAATTCAGTTTGGTTCCCCTGGGCTATACGGGTTTTCAAAAATTTCTCACTGCATCTGAACGACGCGTACACACGCGTCGTTCAGATGTTGTGAGAAATTTTTGAAAACCCGTATAGCCCAGGGGAACCAAACTGAATTGAACTGATAAACGCGAAAGTTTGTAAGTATGAATGGATAGATGGATGGATGTTTGTTACTCTTTCACGCAAAAACTGCTGAACTGATCTGGATGAAATGGCACAGAGATAGATTATAAGCTTGAATAAGAAATAGGCTTTACTTTACCTCGAAAATCCCACGGGAAAGGGAATTACGCAAGTAAAATCGCGAGTGCTCCAAATACTAATCATGCGCAGACGAAGTCGCGGGTACCAGCTAGTTTCTAAATAAAATTGTAATGCCAGCATTCTGGGTACTCTACCATCTGGTGACGGCTTAGATTTTTAAGAGTTTGTTTTAGTTGTAAATATCTACTAGCTGTAATCTAATTAGTTGTTTTGTTATTGTACCGATTTAAGCTAATGTAAAATTTAAACAATCAAAACAATCAAATTATTTTTATGTTTATGAAACGTTATTAAAATGTTTTTATTTAATGTAGGTATTATATGTGTATGGTATGTAGTGTAAGAATTTGTTTCCTTTAAGTTTCTATATTTATATTTTTACAAGTAGGTACTACAAAACTAAGATATGTAAAACCTATTGATACAATATAACACAAAATCTCATATTCGTACTTTTACTTAATTCTAACATGCGTACTACAAAGAGAAGTTTTCAAATATAGAAGGACGAATGAACTCGTACACTTTGGATAGAACTACACTAAAGAGTTAAATGGAACCATTTATTTACAGTATTTAATTACTCACGGTAGGCTTTTGTTCGTACGGTGTTTTTCAATATAGTACGTTCTTATTTCGTTTTTAAACGGCGGCGTTGGTAAAGTTCGATTAAAAGAGTGGTTAGGATTAGGCGATGAGATGGAAATTCTTATTCACCGACTTCGGCAACAGTTAACTTTTCTCGGTTCTAACTCATTTACGTACTTTCAGTTACACAACTCAATCAAGTCGAGCCTTCGTGATTGGGTTATTCCGAGCTCGTGAACACGTCTATGAGACTTACCTTGTTGTGCTGGCGATAGCGCGATGCTGGGCCAGCTGTGAAATTACACTAAATTCTCCCTTCCAATATGCTGATAGATAGAATCTTAGAATAATCTGGATAGAAGAATGACTACATATAAATAATTAAGGTTTCCATGACAACAAATAGAATGTCATAAAATTTTCTGCCTGGATAGAGCCGACCGACAACAGAGCTTTTTTCTGTTACTCATCCTTGATCTTTTTTCTGTCTCCAACGGCCCATCTATTGAAACTAAATACTCCCATTTAGTGTAATCGCACCGCAGTAGAACACATTATATTCATTTAGGTACTACATTATAATGTACCGTTATAACATCACAATCAACCTAATCCTCCAGCTACTAACAACCGCTCATGGCATACCAGAGTAGAGCCAATGCACAAATATTAAAGCAGATTTACCTCGTTGAAATGCGGGACAGATTGGGACTGGGTTCTATCTATCCGTTCGAATATTTCGGGTTTTGATCTGAAACAGTATTTCGGTAATTACGACTTCTCAAACCTTATTTGTATCGATTGATAGAGATCTTCAAATCCATGCCTCTACTATTTTTATTTATTTATTAGAATACAGGAAGATAGGTAGGTAATGTTTTAAAAAATCTATTAGACATAACAATAACAGGAAAATAAATTTACCTACAACGATTCCAAATATACTTTATTATTAGCGCAAATATTTATTTTAAAAGTTAGGTACGATCTTTAACTTAATTATATATAGGTAGGTACACAAATAAATAAAAATTGCTGGGCAATCCACACATAATCATCTAGCCCCAAGCTAGCAGAGCTTGTGGCTAGATGATGTTGTGTGGATTCAGGTACTAGATGGCTGATATACTTAATAACATTACATAAATAGATATTTTTACCCTAAACTATCATTGAATATGTCCACATGTTGGAAACGATAACGTCAACTGTTACCACCTTCCGACAGGTTAAAATAAGGTCCTTGTTCTCGGGGAAATATAGCGGGTGAAAACTTACTGTAAAAGTGTAAAACTACATCAACCGGCAAACTCCGCAAATTATTCAGTCTGCATAATTTTGCAGTTTAACAGATTGAGAAAACGTTAAAGTTTGAACTTTATTCCCCAGTTATACGGTGTAATTCATGAGGTTCGTTCAGGGGTTCGTTTGATAGACAGGTTAGAAGTAATTACGTGGACGTTGACGGGTCGCTCGCAGTCGCTTGTCGCGCGTTGGTTTCATACATTATTATACAACTAGCGACCCGCCCCGGCTTTGCACGGTTGTATTATAAGTACATAAACCTTCCTCTTGAATCCCTCTATCTATAAAAAAAACCGCATCAAAATACGTTGCGTAGTTTTAAAGATTTAAGATAAAGATATAGGGACAGAAAAAACGACTTTGTTTAATATTATGTAGTGATGTGTGTTTTCGAACCTTGTTCAAACGAAATTTGCGGATACACGACACTTATTGGTAAAAATCGGAATAAAAAAAATGTATGTTAATTATCTCAAAAACAAAGCAGTTTTAATATTTTTTTAAATAAACAATTCTTCATCGGGTTCTTTGTTCGTTTCTTTTTGATTAAATTGTGTATTTTATTCAAAGTAGTCTCATTTGAAATCTAGATAGTTTACCTAGCTAAAAAAATAAATAGTTATTACAATATCGGTACATAAGCGTAGTAAAAATATTTTTTATTTAGAATGTAGACAAAAAAATTGATTTTTTTTTCTGTAACTTTAAAACTGGGTTATTGTGGTGTACTTTTGTTGTAATAAATATCATAATTTATTCTACAAATTCTCCAAAAAGTGGGGGTCTATCTATTTTCATTGTCGTGTTTTTCACCATTTAAATTAGGTACTTTCTGCCATGTAAAAACATACAATTAAGTTTTTTGCGTGAAAGATATAAATCCATACATCCGTTATCACTTTTGTGTTTATAATACATATTATAATAGTGAGGAAAGTAACATATTTACAAGTCTTGAAAAGTACTATGTGAGTAACTTCTATGTGAGCTCTTTGATTTGGGTACGTACAGATGGCAAACGGCTCTTATTTCTCTGTTTTAAGTAAGTAACGACACCGTTCTTTTTGCGCGCAGCCATATCATATCCATGCAAACTGTGCTCATAGCGCCTCCGCCTCCAACTCCGATGGAAAACAACGCAATCGTCTCCGTCAGCAGAATAGGCACTCCCAGCAACTGATGGCTTCGTACGAGCGCGTGCCGTAAACGAAACGACTACGCGAATCTTTATTGTGTAAGCGTTTGAAGTGTTCAAAGCGAATCTCTTAGTCGCCGTGCTATTGTTTGGAAAATAAACATTATTTCGAGCGCTCAGACCTTTGAATTGCGTGTCCCCTAATGTTGACGACAAAAAACTGAGCAGTACAAAAGTAGGTGTATAAACAAAATCATAAGATATTGTCACTTCTGATGGTTGAATATCTAGTAGATGTGATCTTTTCAATAAAACATTCGTAGAAATTAAACATCGATTCGTACCTTTTATAAAAGGAAGCGAAAATTAAGACATAACTGAGCAATAAAACGAGCCCCGAGTCATTCGGGCGACGACGCCTACACGTTTACAACGCGGTAGCGCCGGGCGTCACTTTGGGCCCGTAGCAAAAATGCGTAAAAATTTTAATCGCTGTTACTGATTCGTTTTCGTGCAAACGCTACGAGTATTTATATAGGTGATATAAGATTAGGTACGCGAACAAATCAGAAATTTAGGTTTCAAAGCGATTTAAACGAACAAGTAGGAAGTTTTATATGCGTCTGAATGTATTTTTTTCTTCTTTTTAGGGTGCCGCAAGGGTGAAAAACGCAACACTTTTACTAAGAATTCTGTTTTTCGGAAGAAGTGTATTTTAAGAAGAAAAGAGAACGTTCTGTCTGTACTCTTTTCGAACTTGAATTTCGACCACATCAATAATTTGAGATCTTGTTTTAGGTTCTTACAGAACAATCTAAAAGTTATCATTTTCCGAGTAGACCTTTTGTCGCCGGCGGTGGCCTTTAATCGTGTGACAACTCCACTACTCATAAGCGGTACATAAAGGCTTTGAGGAAATACTCGGGATTAGTGGCTCGGCCGCCGGGAGGGAAGGGCGAATGTAATCTCATTTGGCGCAGTAGGGATCACTGGAAAACAATCTTACATGAAATGCATGTAAATTAAGTATTATATTACATATTCATAGATTTTACGCAGTTAATTTGACTTGAATGACTCTTGGATCAAATGTTTTGAAAGATTTACAACATGGTGGTGTTGATAGTTAATAGGAACAAGTTTTAGGTATAATCGTCACAAAACGCTCTGTAGCTCGAAAGCTCGAAGTGAGGAGAGTTTCGTTATTACCAGTACGTGTAGTTTTCCAGTAGTTAGTTACCTCTGTAAACTCTGTATGTAGTTTGTTTTTACGAGTTCCTTCCGCGGGAATTCGCGTTGAACCACACAATTATCGAATAACAATTCTTAGCCGCGAACTTGCACTGTCGGCTGATTCATTCAATAACTTTACAAATATTTCTTCATCTAGATATTTCTATGTTTACTAAAATTACATTTATTTATGTTATATATTGTATTAAGTATATCAGACTCATACATAACACAAGCTCTGCTAAGTTTGAGACTAAATTATGTTGTATGGATTGTCCAGCTTTATTTATTTATTACTTTTTCTATGATATTTGAGACGCACTTAAATCTAAGTTGTGTTTCAGTAAGTATTCGGGGGCTAGGTACCTAAAAGCAACACAACACAACAATAAATAAATAAATAATAAATAATTCCAGACAGTCCACACAGCATCACACCTACGTATATTTGAATATCCGTACATCTCTTCTGACCATACTGTAAAATCTGAATTTTTTCACTTTGGTGTACAGTTTCTGAATGTTTTGCTGATGGTTCATACACGTCAGTTCATCTACATACTGCCAGCTACGCAGTATGCAGTCTCTCGCGGGTTTTAGCAATAAAAACGAAAGGTAGTTACCAACTACGGGTTATACGGACGGTTCGTGGCTTGGGAGTACCGACACGGCCACAGACAACATCATTACAAACTTATCCGTTCTATTACAGTCATAGTCATATCACATCAATTGGTAACAGCAGATGTTAAAATTACAAGTCAGTAAAAGTGAATAGGAGTATGTTGCGCTGTGTTTGAGTTCCAACATGTCGACCTTTTCAATGACAGTCTAGCTTCTTTTTATACCTATTTCTCTAAGATTTTTTCAAAGTCTTTTGATGTGGGATAACTCAATCAATAGAGAGAGAGCATCTAAGGAGCATCAAAAGAAGTGTATTTGATCTTTGGCATCTGGTTCATGTAGAGTGCAAGCCTCTGTTCAAAGAACTTCACATTCTCTATTCTATAAATTATTTTCCCCTTTGTAGAAAGCATTTTTATGTAAACTATAAGCATTTTCAAGTTTATATTAATAAATATCTAATGTTTTATCGCAAATGAAATGAAATTATGCAAGTACCTACAACATCATTTCGAAAATACGGATCACGCATCGAGTCTTGCAGACATTCGCTGAAGACACGGCGCTATGGCGCTCATTAGGGTAGGCCTATGTCCAGCACTGGACTAATAACTAGTTGACTGGTTGGAAAGGCGGTGGCGAGGCAGGCGGGGTGCCCCCACGAGTCTCGCTCGAGCTCACAGTGTCCGTTTGTTTTCCTTATTGAATCGTCCTCAGGTAGGGCGTCGTAAATATTGGATGAGTTCAAACAAACAGTAGATAAGTTCGTGTAAGTAGACGGGCGGGAGCGGCCGGCAGGGGGGGGGGGAGCTCTCCAGCGTCCGTACTGATTCTATCGCAACAATCACATCTCCTTACACTGTTACTTTTTATAGATATAACAGTCAACTAGTGCTCATAATACAAGCTTTGCTTAGTTTAGGGCTAGATGATGCTGAGTGAATCTTCATCGTCATCATCAACATATATTAGTACCTACTTACCTCAGATAGATAAGCCTCCCCAAATGAGCGCCATGGCGCCTTTTAGATTGCAGCATCCAGCATCTGCCTGGGATTTTTGAATGAATAGAAAATACAAATCCATAATAATAATCATAAACGTTTATTTCAGAAGGTCTCAACAGTAACAGTCTAGTGCTTAGACCTAGTTGCTTAGTCTTAGTTTCAACCCCTCGCTCTAACTAAGTTCAAAACTTGTAATATACTGGGCTTTGCAATAGCTTCTTTTTAACATAGCACCTTTTAAGTTGCAATGAGTATAAATGATTTATGTGTTTACGATTTCATTGGCTGATAACTTGATAACATATAAATCTTATCAGCCAATCTAATCAAAAATCATACGATTTTCCAATCAGAGCATAAAATATAAATCATTTATTTGCAGGAATGTCGTTTCGTTACAAAAGATCTTCAAGTCTAGCTTTCAGGGAATAAGTGTGAGAATAACAAGTGACGTTCAAAGCCTAACAAGGCTGTTACTGTGGTACGTGCAGTGTAGGTGCCATTTAGGTAATTTTCCTGAGTTCTACTGTGTCGGTACGAGACGGTACGACCCGATGGCCCGACGGCCCGACGGCCCGACGGCCCGACGCTCAGCACGCCGGTCACGTGTCGGTCGCCGCACTCGATCCCGATAACGAGCGCCTCTGAGCCAGATCAGGCTTACCCCGAGGATCAGGGTACCTAATACAAATGTTTTCAACTTATCCTTATAACTTTCAGTCCAGATTAGTAATAGTGTGTCATCATCATCATCATCAGCCTATATTAGTCCACTGCTGGACATAGGCCTCCCCCAATGAGCGCCATAGCGCCCTGCCTTCAGCTTGACGCATCCAGCATCTGCCAGCAGTCTTTCGCAGATTGTCATGCCACCTAGCCGTAGGGTGTCCTAGACTACGTTTGCCAAGTCACGTTCTCCACTCAAGAACACGTTTACTCCAACGGTTGTCGGTTTTTCGCGAGATTTGGCCGACTGCCAATAATACAATAGTGTGTGCTATAATGAAATTAAAATGGCTATGGGTCCGAATGCTTCTAATCAATCGCTTTATTATGACAACGGCATCGAGGCAGAATGGCCCTTAGATGAAACCTTCTATAAGTAAAAAGTTAAATAATAACGAACTATTTTTTCTGAAACTGACTTGAACCCGCTCCCCTCTCTCAGAACGGAATGCGCTGCCAACTGCGCCACTAAGCCAAGTACTCTCCTATTCGAAAATCTTTGCGACCTTCTACGGACCCTTCGCATGCTAGCTCTACATGGAGGGGAAACAGTGTAGTTTGAGCCCCCTTTAATATTATTTTATCCTTTTATCGTTTTTTATTGTCTATTGATGTTATAGCGGCAACAGAAATACATCATCTGTGAAATTATCAACTGTCTATCACGGTTCATGAGATACACCTGGTGAAAAACAGACAGAGGGACAGCGAAGTCTTAGAATTAGGGTCCTACTGTTCACCCTTTGGGAACCAGTGTGTAAAAACATAGGAATGAGGATATTTCTTTTTTGTATCAAAATATAAAATTATTAAATTTCCGCGAAAAGGTAACGTAAGCTCTTGGCAGAGCTCGGAGGCACAGTGGGGGTTCACAACTAACAAACTTATGACGTACCCAAGAGTCCTGTAAGGAAATAAAGCACTTTGAAACTCTTGATTAACTTCCCAGATTTGTCTTCACTCAAATACAATAATAACTGCCTGAAATAACTAATCAAAAGTGTAATTTGTATTTGTGCACTGGTTCGTAAATTAATATATTCCACTCAGAGAGACAATAATTACGACTGTAACGAATTTGTAACAACATTGAAACTCGTGACTTTTGTTGGTTCCACAAATAATAATTAGTCGTCTCTGGTGCGAACGGTGCGGAGGCTTGAAGCGGTAATTACAAAACATCCGCTGAAGCGCTGCAAAGCGGTGAATGCGAGCGCTGGAGGGCTACGCGAGGTGCTGCGAGGGATTGTCGCTAATCGGCTTACCTCCCCCGCGCTCAGGGCTGCAGGGGCTGAGGTAGCCTTTCCACCAGAGATATGCTATGCAGCTAAGTTGCGATGATGTGAAAGCTATATAGTACAAAAGATAGTAACCGTTTCCATAGATGCTAAGTTATGTAGCGTGGCGAGTAAGATTTGCTACGAAGATGTTTCTTCATGATTTAATGATCTTCCTACATATGTTTTTTTTCGCACATATCGAGATATAAGACAACTTTTTGCGATGGCATGTCTACTTTCGGTGGCAAACGCGCGCCTACTATAGGTACTCTGCTCTGCAAATAAAATAGCTATGGTTATTGGTCGTGATTAGTGACTCGTGACCATTCATAGCATCTAGAGTATGCATCAAACCATAAAAAAAAATCTAGCTCAGTTGAATCCGGTTTCATCAGTGCTAAGTTATCGACCAATGAATTTGACTGATGGCTATCAAACACATCTAAAGCGATGTAGCATAGCATACCTTTGGAGGAAAAGCCGCCTAAAGTAGACATGTTACTATTCCGACATAAACTGACAAAAGCATAGGTAAACCAGAGAATAGCTGTTACATAAACAAGGCTTGAAACAAGACTGAGACTTGACAACCTCGTCATGTAGTGTTCCAGTTGTGATTGCCGGACTGTGACACCTCCGGTGAGAGCGCGGCATGTGGCTCCGGATTATCCGTCGCAGGTACACATTATATATATATACACGCACTTATAATGCACCTATCTATCTATATATATATATATAGTATACATGAGTAGGAACCCATTGTAGGACGATTAGCTGAGGCTTAATGCAGCGCTCGAGATCGGTTTGCGCGAGGCGGAGGTAATTTACAGAGCAGATTATCCGGACCTAAGCAAATAATGGAGGAGAACAAACTCTTGTAAGGTAACAAAACAACCTCACGTTTAATCATTGGAAAAGTACTATAGCTATACTCTCTATGAACCGAGGGAAAGGAGTAAGATATAATAATATTAGCGACCCGCCCCGCCTTTGCACGGTTTTATTATACGTATAAACTTTTCTCTTGAATCACTCTATCTATTAAAAAAAACCGCATCAAAATCCATTGCGTAGTTTTAAAGATTTAAGCATACATAGGGACAGAGAAAGAGACTTTGTTTTATACTATGTAGTGATGTGCGCCGAACCTTATTAATCTCACAAGTTGACAAGGTGTACAACTACGTGATAGTTTAGGTTTAGTTTCTATAGGTATTCGACAACTTCTCCCCTTCCCTCCCCGGGCGAGTGGTGACGTCCAGACGCACATTAGTCAACTCGAGGGCTCCACTGCACGGCACTACGCTCTGTACCAACATAACAGTCTAAACGCAAAGCCAATAAAGCAACCAACTGAGATGGATACACTCCACAATGCTGTAGATTTTATAATCATAGATATTTTTTGTAAACAGTGGCATTCATTAATGAAAACAGACAACAGCAGGGTTACATCAAGCTAACAACTAAAAACCAAAATAAAATCTTCAAAAATGCATATTTGCTCAAGCACAGCGAAAAAGATGCAAGTTCGTTTTCGATAACGAATGAAAGAACAATGGAATGATGAATGAAAACTGTCAAAACCACGAATTTTTTGGAGTTCCTGCAGCTTTTTCTGATGATACCAATATCGTAATAAAATATGTTACTTACATCAATATTCCTTTCGTATTGTTTACAAAAAATATCTACGTTTTTGAATCGCGGTACACGGTCACATTACCTCTATAGCTTATCTAAATTCTTTTAAAACACGTGCCAGATTTAATCAGCTTTTATTTTATTTCAAGATTCAGAGAAAACGTAACAATGCTTCTGCATTCATTTACAAACAAAATTGCTGTGTTTAATTTAGTTTATTCCAAAGCCTTTGAGTGTATTTCAGTGTATTGTGGCGGTTTCCAGCCGACCTAGTTTTATAAACAAAGGAACTAGGTACTTATTCGGTGGAAACTTTACGTTTTGCATACTAATGTATGAGCAGTGGCGCCGCCTAATTAAATATATGCGGTGATTAGCCGCGTAGTGGTTTGCTACGGGCTATGCCGTAGTAACGTGCTACGATGTAGCCTTATTGAATGAATGAATGAATGAACATTTTATTGTACTAGAACAGAAGAATATATGATACAGTTAAAAAATAAAACAAATATATAAATAAATATTTCCGGACAGTCCACACAGGATCATCTAGCCCCAAGCTAAAAAGCTTATTATCCTATCCTACTAATATTATAAACGCAAAAGTTTGTAAGTATGGATGGATGGATGGATGGATGTTTGTTACTCTCTCACGCAAAAACTACTGACAAGAACTTCGAGACAAGATTACCTCTTGTCTCGTACCAATATTTTTTATTAGATACTAGTAGTGCCTCGCGGTTTCGGCAGCGTAATTCCCGTTCCCGTGGGCATCTAGCAATTCCGTATCAAACCAGAAATTTCGTAAGTAATCGCCGTTTATGTTCTCTTTCAGAACACGATGAAATTCCCCCATAAGCATCGTTCAAAACCCTCTTACGTTCAATAAGTTCCGAATAAAATTTCAATCCCTTCGCGAAAATCCCTTGGAACAAGGCACGGAACGTAAACCATTTGTGAATTTATTAGGTCGTCGCAACTCTTCACTCGCAGAGCTGACGTATTACGTCACGTTACAATAGCAAAACGTGATTCCGCGCAGATACGTCACGTAATACCTGACGCTCACGCTGTTTAGGTCGGAATATATGCGAACGTAATAATCAGCATCACTTTATTGTACGAAAACAAGGAAATTAACACAGATTTAATATAGATACCTCTGAAATATGTTCTGTCTTGCATAGTGATCTCAAAACAAGCCCCGTTGATACAACGAGTTTCTCTTTATCACGCGAGCAGCTGATGATGATATATCAACATCAACCATTACTCCACAGCTAGACATAAGCCTCCCCTTATGAGCGCTATAGCGCCTTGTCTTCATCTTGCCGTATTCAGCAGCTGCTAGCAGTCTTTCGAAGATCGTCATCCCTAATATTATAATATATTGTCAAATCTTGACCGCTTGCTGAATGCTTTGTTTATTCAAATCAAAGCATTTATTGCATGAAGCAAAACGAAAATTAAAATCAAGGAATAGAAAAAAAAACAAACAAGTATATACAATTGAGCTAACTGCAGGCGGTTGCAAGCAGTCTAAAGGTAGCTCAATTGATCCTTAACATGTATTTAGTGATGCTCGTCAAAGTTTAGTCCTCAGGTGTTCCACGCCGAGTCCTCTGCGGATTAGAGCCACTGTGAGGCTGCGGAAGGCAGCGCGGCGGCATGTTGTTTCGGTTAGTCATTCCTTTGTACGTCACATCACCTGTCGGCTGTCGGTTGTCTGCGTATCGGTAGCGCCGTCTCATTGTACGGAACAACGTGTGCCGTCGACCTACTTGCCGGAATTACATTACAATATTGAAAGGGTGTTCGGAAAGGTATTTCATTTGTCTTCAAGAGTTTTTCATGTCCGTTATAGTTAAATTGACAACAATCGAAACGCTTGCGGATTGCTAGGTTTATTCAAATCAAATCATTTATTGCATGAAATACATATAGTCTACATGTGGTTTTTGTCAATTTGAATCAATGTATTCCTTTACGGTGTGCAATGTCAGTTTACTTACGATTACTTACGTACAATTACAATTAAATTAGGGAAATCTAAAAAAAGGCACAACAAAATTAAATTTAAATTTTTATTTTTTTACAAAGCAGGCTCTAGTGCCCCCGACGCGTGAAGTCGGAGTTCAATCAATAATCAGTAAATCAAATCACAATCTTTATTTCTTTAGGCTTACAAAATAAGCACTTAGACAAGTCAAATTTAATACTATAGTTAAGTACATAATTATCAAAATAATATACTTAAGAAATAAAGTGATAATTGATTTTCAGTTCGCCTCACTTTTTTGTCCACTAGTGGAAGAGGCGAAATAGAAACTAAGAAATACAACAAATACATAAAAAACAAATACAGATACATAACAAAGAAATAGAGCAGAGGCGCTAAGGCTGTGTTTTCAGAGAAGAGCGATTTTTTAGAGTTTTCTTCGAAGGAAATCTCGCGCAGCGGGGACACGTATAAAAACTTTCACAAATTAGTTTCCACTCGCTCCTGCTGTCCAACAAATATGCAATCTAACGAAGTACAAAAAGCGGCGGCTGCCGCTTGCCGCGTGCGAGCGGACGGTCAAGTGATTTTTAGCGGCGACTTCAAACTTTATTAAAAAGATATCGCCTCCAGCGGTCACCGCCCGCCGCTAGAGCCCGGGCCTTTTAACTTCTAGACTAACAGTCTAGAATAAAACAAGTTACGATGTATTTATTAATAGTACAGGCACGGCGGCGCATGGCGGCTCTTCGGAAACTAAAAAGTATGCTTGTGTCGTCAGAACTTAGAGATAACAATTATATTTAAATTTGCCTTTGACATAGGAAAAACATGTGTAGTGGTATGTTGTCGTTAACTTATGTTACGTTACTCATAAATAAAATGATCAATTACGTCTAAACATTTTGTTATGGCTTCTATTATTACATTTCATGCTGCGCCAATGACATTTTCAGAAAAAACTTTATACTATAAAAGCCTCGTTTATATTTAAACACAAACGAATTGGTCTTATAACCAGACCACAGTTCAGTAATCTACCTAAGGGCCCGCTTAACTGACTGACAGTGACAACCTTTCACAATGGTTAGATTATATATTAACGAATTTAATCTTACCTATAACTCAAAACAAAATTCTAAACTGATCCGATACATAAACTATATTATTTGATAAATCCACTAATTAAAAACTCTAAAACCAAAATCTGAGCTAGAGAGAATATTATTAACTTATAACTAAAATTTGGTGTAAAAGCACGAATACTGTGTCCGTTACGCATACTGACAAAGGATTTCACATCTTCACACTAGTTGGGATGCATAGATGCTTCTTACGTTTCACGACAAAACTACTAAACGGATCGTTTACTTTTTTCATTCGCATTAATGAAGATATTTCCGAAATAAAACAGGCCACTTGTTATTCCATAATTTGTTACTTTAAGATAGAAATAACCTTTCAACGTTCCCCTAGAAACAAATCGTGTGAAGGCTCGGGCAGAAACAAATTTTGCAATATGACACTGCAACTGCAAGTTTCGCACAATTTGTTTTAATGTGTGAATCTAACGTCGTGGAGATGGAAGCGGGTTTAGGTTTCATTGCGCTTCGGTAACTAAAGAACAGGAAATAAGGCAACGCGGCCGGGCCGAGCTCGCGTGATAACATGCTTTCAAATGGAGGTAATTCTCACTGTGGTTTTCACCAACTAAAAGGTTAAACTAAAAGGTAACACCTAACAGTTGAAAAGAAAGTTAATTCGTGTTTGACTTGGATTTATTGTAAAAAATATAAGAGTAAAGCCGCAGTAAAGCTGAGTGTGTTTGCATGCAGCGTAGAGAGCTGCGGGGGGAGGGGGATGTCTGCAGGGGCGCGGGGGGTAGAGCCGCGGAAAGCTGCACAAATTTGCACGGAGGTGTTACAATGGAACATTTCTATTTGAACTGAGAAATATCTTAAACCAACATTCTTAATAAAAATGCAGACAGCTATTTCTTTAAACTGAAAAGATCCTCTGTAAGACTTTATGGCACAGTGGGAAAAGGAGTGACGTAAGTTGCAGGTGCGGTTCCCGCCTTGGGACAAATGTTTGTACGATCTGCAGATATTTGTCTTCTTTCGTTTCTGGGTATTTTCTATGTAGGCAGGTACAGTAAGCTACAGTGTAAGGTAAAGTACACAGAATACATTAAAGATAATAATAATTAAAGAATAATGCACCTGTGTGTGTGCGTTATTTATTTATTCTTCAAATGTATTTTTTCAAATTACTGGGTTAAGTAGTTAGCTACTTAACCAAGTAATTTGAAAAAATACAAATGAAATGAATGACTTTCATTAAATCGCTTTAGCCATTTTGATGTTTCAATTTAGTAAAGAACCATCAACTGGGTGATTCTCCCAGGTTGGAAAAAAACATGTCCGGCTCGAAAAATCATACAAAAAGTATCCCTAGCCCTTTGATTTTTTTTATGATAGTAGATTAGACAAAGATAATAGGGGAGGCCTTTTTTAGTTTTTTAATATTCTTATTTTAAATAAGTAAAAATAAATAAAATCCTTGGAAATTCTGACTTCCGTGGTGCGTCCGGACCTCATGTTCCTGTGTTAATAAATTTGTATATCATTTCCTGAAAACACTAGTACTAATTTACATAGGTTCACAATAACCCAGATAGTTACTTGCTTATTTGACGCTATTACTACGCAAAACTAAGCTTTAGTTGACAAGTTACAACGAGATAACTTCGCGTCCGTCGTTTAGCTCTGATTCCCCTGGTGTACACTAATTCATTCATAAATGCTGTACTTTAACATCTGCGTAAATAGTTGTTAGGTCGAGAGAAACTATCAGTCACGCGCCATCAGTGGTGTGTACAACAAGTGTGTATGTCTCCACGTCACTCTGTTATTTCAGTACGTAATCACTTTCCGTGGCTTGGTATCTAGAAATTCTGATTACCATGTTGACTATAAATTTGTTTATGCTAATCCTATTGTTTTATTAATTATGATAATTCATGCCTTTTGTGTTCCTAATTTCGACTGCATATTTCAATGTAAAATAAACCAGCAAATTAAGAAAATTTCTAAGATTTTGTAATTATTTTTGATTTCCGTGGTACTGATTTCCGTGGATTTTGCGGGTTGATTAACATCTCAATAATATTTTTTTACAGTTTTTATGATGTTTTTTAGGATAAAAGTTTATAATAAATACAAAATGAATAATTATAATATTTTTAATACAAAGATAAACATTATTAGTGTGATTTTTGTAAAAAGTTACTTGTATTTACATTAATGATTTAAAGGTGTTTTTGTAAAAACTGATTAAAACTACAAACGTCAAATAATTGGTCCTTAGTTTTAAGAACCTTAATAATCTACTTACTACCGAAAACACATATTTTTTTGATAAACCAACCCATATTTGATTTTGGTGATATAAATTCTGATTTCCGTGGACACCATATTTTTAAAATTCCTATAAAATAAATTTTTAAAATTGAGTTAACTCCGTAACCATAAAGCCAATAAAGTTCCCTTCACTACCAAAAAATTCAAAATTAAATCTTCATTGAGAATATACTATCATGATGTGCAATTTCAACAAAAAAAAATGTGCCACAGAAGTCAGACAAAAAACGAGTTTTCGTAGAATCACCCAACTACATAAAACCCTCTAAAACCATAACCCATATCGGGCGAACATTAAAGGCAGTTGAGTTCGAATAGAGAAATATTTGGTTTTACTTAGAAATACAAACGTACAAAATACAAGACGCTTTGAGTAACACTCCTACTCTCTCATAGAATATATATTACGTCAACAATTTTGTTGCGGATAAGAGGAAGCTGGGTTCAATAAAAATGAACACGGAATGATTGTTGGGTCGGTTTGAGTGAAAGCCGTAGACGGGATGTTTAGGAGAATGTGTAAAAGGTGGCCCGGGCCACATTAGGCGAGGCGCAGGCCGCATTAGGGTGACGCGGGCCTTAAACTTAGATTGTTAGAGGACGCGTTATCGTTACGTCCCAACTCACATAATGCCCAGAACTTACGCCTGACCCGTGTTTACCAAATTATATTTTGTGTTTCGCCAAACTTGGAATACCTATTTCTCAGAGCGGTGACAAAGGTCTGATTGCCGAAAATACTCGCAATGTGCGTGTATTTTTACTTTTCGGATAATTTGTTGCCATGACAACTTCACGAAATTGTTCGCCTCACGTCCTGTTGATTTATATTGACTGATTGAGCCATAAACAAGTTTTTGTACCTTTAGTTACACTAATGACGACGGCAAATTATTTTGGAAATAAAATAAAGAGATTCGGTCAAAGCCCGCTTTCAATATCAAGATCGGTAACTATGCGAACGAAGTTCAGTGGCCCCGGAACGCCATTGGCATGGAAATCTCCAAACCTTAGCCATCGCACCGCACCTCCGTCATCGTTGCTCTCACAGAAAGAACAGAAAAACAACTTGGTAATCATTTAATAGGCGTGGAAATGACCAACTGATGAAATACCCAAATAGCAAATTAACTTATGAAATAACTTTTAATCATTTTTAAAAGCTACAAAGTTCCCACCTTTTTCCGTGGTAGCGAGGTTACTTATATCAAGAGTTTGATGGAGTTTTGCGGCACGACACCCTTTGAGGAACCAATGCTAAGACTATTACGTTTTTCTTCCAATTAAAAATAACTAAAACGAAGTTGTACTAGATCAGACACAAACGTGCTTCTGGTTTCTTTTTATCTTCTTCCACTTGTAGACAAAGAATTGAAGTGAAAAGAAAATCAATAACAGCTTTATTTCTCTTTTGATTATTATCTATTATTGTTAAAATTTTAATAAAATTTAGTTATACTTTACTTAATAGTTAAAAGAAAATATTAAAATTCAGTTAAAATGGCTAGAAAAAGGAAATATTTTTTTCCTTATCGACCATAGATAACTGTATAGTTTTAAAGATCTAAACATACATAGGGACAGACAGACAGCGGGAACCCACTTTGTTACCCAGCGATATCGATAGCAATAAGGAAAATACAAAAATGAAATCTGAAATCTGACTCCGTTCATGCGCTATAATTGGTGCTCTATCCTCTCACTACGAGGAGGAAATGTGCTGCCTTCCCAGGTACATAAATAGCATTATAACCTTTATTAGCGTGATTTCGTAGTATGTATCATGGCCAATGTGACAATGAAATCTCGAGAATCAGGAAAATTACGTGGCTCGGTGGCTTCGACTATAATTGATTCATTATCGTTACGTTTGATATTTTCACATTGTTAGTCGTTAAGTTAGTAGGTACTCGATTATTAAAAGTATGAATCTAAGTAAAAGATAAAAGTTGGAAAGGATCTTACTGAAGGAAAAGTTCTATAATAAAGTTCGTTATGACTGGTAAAACTCATTAGGCGTTTATTATTAGTAAAGTTTAAATAAAACATAATTTCTTGGATCCATTTGTGTACGTTGAAATTTATATAGATATCATTCTCTTACGAGGTCTTAAATAGTTTTACTTTTCTATGTTATATTTTCATGTTTAGACTATTATGGTGTTTTTTTTGATTGTGCATCCCTGTATGAGTTGAAATAATTATTAACCAATAACGTTACGATTATTAGGCTACCCGCGACACAGGCTTGCCTCGTGCGGGGGCCATCAGAAAAGTGTATCTCAAAAATGTTATGGCAAATAAATAATTTTGTATTCTGTATTTTTTTGTATCAAAAGCTGTTTGTGATATTGGTATTTTTAATGTCTGCAATATGAAGAGAAAGATCAAAGAAGCCAAATCAGATTTAGTATGTGGTAGGAGTAATGTTCAATTTGTATTAATTAGGAAAATTTATTAATATTCAAGTGATCATTTCTGTGAGAAAGCTCTTGAATATTATCAGATGATGTGAACGCCCTGGCTTCAATAAGCTACGACCAGCTACGGGCGGGCGGTCGAGCGACGTCTTTGAACCAAATTAACATATTGTTATGTATTTCGTCAAATAAGAGTACCTAATTAATGTTTATCAAAATAAAGCAAGATTTTGAAGAGGTCTCGAGGATCTCATTATTTAAAACGTAATAACACTTCGTTATTATTTTGTTCGAATTTAGTTTCTACTATAAAAAGAGACAAACATTGTCTTTTCAGGAAAATAACATTTTTGTTAACTAAGTGTTTTGTTAGAAAAATGATTGTTGGATTTAGTGTTCCAAACACAATTAGTTAATATTTGCCGACCAGATTTACTAGCGAAGATTGCTTTATATCAAAGTGTAGGGTATGTGTACCATAAATTGTATGAGGGTAGATTGCCTCGGCAGTCGATTGCCAGCCATTAGACAAGTTTATGTGTTCTCCGGTGTTTTATTTCGAATATTCCCTAAAATACGCAATATTTGGCGACGATTGTAATCTACGTGTGTTATATTTATGTTGGGGTGTCGTAACACGTAATTGTTATGACGAGTGGACACAACACAATGAGTTTTGGCGGCAGTCTCTCATTTGATCACCGTGTGCAAGAATGGAGCATTTTTAAGAGTCGTTTTATACAGTACTGTGCGGCGAACGATATTCATGACGACACCGACAAGGCTGGGTTCAAGAGACGAGCTCTGTTGCTTACTGCACTAACGGAAGATACCTACCGCGTTGCCAGAGATTTGGTTTTTCCCGCAGACTTAGATACCATCGAGTTCTCGGAGCTTCTAGAAAAATTGAACGTTCATTTCCAGTCGAAGAAAAGTACGTTTGCAGAACGTTACAAGTTCTACAAAGCTGAACAAAGGCCGGGAGAAGACCTTTCTGAATGGGCGGCGCGAGTGCGTAACTTGGCGCAATATTGTGGTTTTAAGAGTGAACTAGAAATGGCCTTACGTGACAGATTTGTCCTAGGGTTAGAAAATATTAAAGAGAAGGAAAAGTTGTTTGCGGAAAGCATCGAAACATTGACATTCAACAAGGCGTTGGAGCTGGCGCAGGGCGTGAGGTGTGCTCGCGCGGCGTTGCAGGCCGCGCGGTCTGGCAACACCGCGGGCGTGACGACGGGCGGTTCTGAGCTGAACGTGCAAGCGCAGCCAGTTTTTGCGATGCAGCGAGGAGCGACTTCATCAGCTGATAAAAACAATCCGCGAGTGTCAAAGTGTTGTGAAGTGTGCGGGTATAAAAATCACACAAAAGAACAGTGTCGTTTTGCTAATTATGTCTGTCAAAAGTGTAAGAAAAGAGGACATCTAAAAAGAGTGTGCAAAACTAAGATAAGTGATAGCAATTTCATAGGTACGGACGACGATGGCGCTGATGAAGGTATTTACAGTTTATTTAATTTAAAAAGCTCGCCGATTAGGGACGTACCAATCTCGCGAAAAATTATGATAAATAACATAGAAATTCAATGTGAACTTGATTGCGGCAGTGCTGTTTCTGTCTTGCCGGCCGTTATTTATCAACAGCTGTTCGGGAGTGATAACCAGGATTATCCAATACAGCCATGCAAGGAAGTTTTTAACTTTTATACAGGCGTGAAAATAGTTCCCTTGGGTTGTGTATCGGTACCAGTTGTTTTTGAAAGCCGTACGGAACAATTAGTTTTCTATGTTATTAAAACAAATGAGAAACGTTTGCCTCTTTTAGGGCTCAAACACAAAACTGCGAGCTCGCATCGCATCGTAAATATCTGCGAGCTCGCACGATAACGTCAGATCTCATTTGCATCGCGTGTTCCTGTCATATTACGTCATACTTGGTGACCCCCCTTTTAGTCCGCTCTGAGACAACTTTAGCGAAAGAGCGCGGCGCCTGAGCCGCCTTCTTTGTGTTGTAAAAAAAAACTGCTTCAGTTCTCAACTCATAGTAATTTCGAGTAAAATAGTTCCCTTCAGAGTTCATAATCGTATTAAATGGATGAATCCAGAATCTTCTTTTTCTTTTATATCTATTTAACAATAACAGCAGTGCAATTGGACCGATTTATGCAAAAATGATCCAACCCACAACCTAGTCAATTTCGAGTTTTTTTAACCAATGTAATCAGAATAAGGTATATTTTAACATATCAAAGACTCACACCTCTATGTTCACAAATGTGGAAAATCCATATGATCCAACCCACAACTGTCATGTCGAAGACCATTTTTTAAAATGTATAAGTGTTTCATGTCACTTGAATCATTTTTGTGTTGCTTTTGTTACCCTAACATATAACCGTTCTAATTTGCTACAATGATTCAAACTATAATATTAAGCTGGTCCATCAGTTCAAAGAGCTCAGAAAGCTATAGAAAGAGCTATGCTCGGAGTTTCTCTGAAGGATAGGATTCGTAAAGAATACATCCGAAAGAGAACCAAAGTTATCGACATAGCTCAAATAATTAGCAAGCTGAAGTCGTGGCAGTGGGCCGGCTATATCTCGCGAAGAACCGACAACCGTTGGGGTAAACGTGTTCTTGAGTGGAGACCGAGACTTGGCAAACGTAGTATAGGACGCCCTCCGGCCAGGTGGGATGACGATCTGCGAAAGACTGCTGGCAAATGCTGGATGCCAAGCTGAAGACAGGGAGCTATGGCGCTCATTAAGGGAGGCCTATGTCCAGCAGTGGACTAATATAGGTTGATTATGATGATGATGATATAAAACAAGTTAAGATTTGACAAGTTAATATTTAAAATTGCTATTTCATCTAAGTACGTAAACGAAATAAAGTATATAAAGTTCAAAACACACAGAAGCCGGAGGAGTGGCGAAGGCGAAGGCGTGCCGGTTTTTCCTATGGCACCGCGTTCGCCACGGCCTGCGGTGTGTGTGTAGGCTTTCATAGGATTCCATAGAATACAACTCGCACGCCTTTGCCTCCGCCACGCCTCCGGCTTCTGTGTGTTTCGTACTTTAACGAAAAATAAATAAATAAAATAAAATAAGTACAGGGCCAGCAGATCTAATATTAGATACCAGATGATTGCATTGATTAATTTAAGAAACCGAAGGGAAGCTGCAATAATAGACGATGTAGATGGTTTATGTGATGAACCTTATTCTGATTTGGAGGAGGAGTAGGGCCAATTTTGTTTGTTTTGTCTTTTAAAACACAAAAATGATTACTAATTTTTAACACACTTTGAATCATTTTTGCATTTTAATTTTTGCACCCTACATAGCTCTTTCCATACAAAATTAATTTTGTAATAATGATCCAGGCGCAAGTTTTCCCAATTATCTACTAAACTATTACAATTTATTCTTTATATTATTTATAGCAAAAAAGTTGAGTTTACATAGCATTAAATTAAATTAAAATAACAACATTTTGTATTACAAAGCTAGAGAAATACCGCCACAAACTTAAATATCGATTATCTCGAAATGAGGTTTGTGTGGGTTGGATCATTTTTGCTTAAATCGGTTCAATTATCTTTTTGGGATCCATCTTACGCTTCCTAAAAACACGTCCAATACGGCGGACTAAACTTGAAGATATGGTTACCCTACAAAACGGTTCGCCGCAGAAATTCGCATCGCAGAAATTCGCAAATCAAGTTCGTGTGACATCGCATCAAATCGCATCAAATCGCATCGCATCGCACCAAATCGCAGTTTTGTGTGGGAGCCCTTAGGGCGAGATTTTATGAGGTTGTTCAAACTACATCTGTGCAGTAAGATAAATTGTAATAACGTTTCGATGAATAGTGACAATGACATCTCCGCCGCCGCCGCCGGCGAAAGGTTGATAAAAAAATATTCAAAATTATTTTCGGAAGAATTAGGACGGTTTAATAAATATAAAGTGAGTTTAAAACTGAAACCGAATGTACAATTAAAGTTTTTTAAACCAAGACCAGTACCATTAGCGTTAAAACCTAAAATAGAAGAAGAGTTAGACCGTTTATTGGCGGCAGGTATTATAGAAAAGGTCGATTATTCGGACGTTGCTACGCCTATAGTACCAGTTTTAAAACCTGATGGAAAAGTAAGAATTTGTGGTGATTTCTCGGTAACACTGAACAAAGCGTTATACATGGATAATTTTACAATTCCACGGATTGAAGACTTGTTTGCAAAATTGCATGGAGGAACAGAATTTAGCAAGTTAGACTTAAAATTAGCTTACCATCAATTAGAGCTTGATGATTCGAAGAAATGGTGCTGTATCAACACGCACAGGGGGCTATATACCTACCAGCGTTTAATCTATGGATTATGTAATGGTCCTTTTATATTCCAACGCACAATGGAACAGTTATTGGGGGACATAGATGGTGTATGCATTTATTTAGACGACATTTTAATCACGGCACCTAATAGAACTATGCATTTAGAAAGGTTAGATCAGGTTATGAAGAGGTTGGAGGAAGCCGGCTTACGGGTAAAACGTGAAAAATGCGAGTTGTTCAAAAGTTCTATTGAGTACCTGGGTTACGTAATCGATAAAGATGGGTTGCATAAATCAAGCAATAAAATCGAAGCGATCGTGAATTGCAACCCGCCCACTAACGTGAATGAATTAAAGTCATTTTTAGGAATGGTGAATTATTATCGGTGTTTTGTACCAAACACTTCGTCGGTGTTGAGTCCTCTTAATAATTTACTGAAAAAAGGCTGTAAGTGGGTATGGGAAAAGGTTCATAGTGACGCATTTAAAAAAATAAAGCTTGAGCTTGCTTCGGATCGTGTGCTAGCTCACTACCACCCAGAGTACCCCACTATAGTGACGTGCGACGCGGGGCCCAGCGGCCTGGGGGCCGTGCTCGCACAGCGCCAGCCGGACGGCACCGAGAGGGTTGTGGCGTATGCTTCTCGCTCTTTGCTCAAACCTGAACTTAACTATGCTCAAATTCAAAAGGAGGCTACGTCAATTGTATTTGCGGTTAAAAAGTTTAATCACTATTTATACGGGCGTACGGTACCGTTTGTGTTGCGTACCGACCACAAACCACTTTTGTCAATATTCGGTAATAAAAAGGGCGTGCCCGTATTAGCAGCGAACAGACTTCAAAGATATGCTTTGTTCTTATCAGCGTATAATTTCAATATTGAATATGTAAAGAGTCAAGACAACGTGGCCGATTTTCTGTCTCGGTCCGTATCAACTTACGCCTGTGATGGTGACAATGTTGATCACTCGTTGTATATAAATTTTATTGGAGAAAGTGTTTGTATGCCTATCACCTTAGATGACATACGTATAGGCACAAAACAAGATGAGGTTATGCAGAAGGTGATCGGTTTTATAAAAAACGGTTGGCCAGCAAAAGTGAAACATTCAGTTTTACGGCCGTTTTTCTTATGTAGATTAGATTTAGCGATAGAGAACGAGTGTATTTTACGTGGCCACAAAATAGTAATTCCTTCTTGCTTTCGCGAAAAACTATTAGACGAATTACACAGTTCGCATTTCGGTGTGGTTAAAACTAAATCAGAAGCTAGAATGCGCATGTGGTGGCCAAACATAGATAAACATATAGAGGAAAAGATTGGCTCATGTAATATATGCAACACGCTCCGATGCAATCCGCCTAAGGTTCCGCTTGCAGCGTGGCCATACCCCGAGCGCGCTTGGGAACGCTTGCATATAGATATGTTTATGTTGGATGGTAAGCAATTTCTTATCGCTGTGGACGCTCATTCTAAATGGGTTGAATGTTTTCTAATGCAAAAAACCGACAGCGAATCAGTTATTAGTAAACTGTGTGAAATGTTTAGCAGATTCGGTTTAGTCCGCGTTTTGGTTTCAGATAACGCTACCAATTTTTGCTCAAATGAATTTGAAACGTTTTGTTTGTTAAATGGAATTCAACATATGACAGGGGCGCCTTATCATCCAATGTCGAATGGACAGGCAGAGAACAGCGTGAAAACAATCAAAAACGGCTTGAAAGCGATTTTAAATGGACACTCAAATCTTAAAATAATGACAAAAGCTTTAAATAAATTTTTATTCGACTATAGGAATTCAGTACATTCATCTACTGGATTTTCTCCAGCACAGTTAATGATTGGTCGTCCTTTGCGTTGCCGGCTTGACTTGATAAGAAACTCTGCTGAATCCGAAGGACCTTCCTCACCGCCCTCGTCGACCGCGGCGTCCGCGGCTAAAGCCAATGTACTTAAGGCGCAGGAGAATCAAACTAAACAGTTTTCAGGGAAACGAAATGTTTGTTTCAAAGTAGGTGATAAAGTTTTATCAAAATACTATTATAATAACGGTACTAAACATACTTGGAAACAGGGCATAGTTACAGATTGTTTAGGCTCAAGAATGTATAATGTTTTTATTTATGATGATAATATGAACGTAAGAAAACATGTAGATCAATTATTAGCTTACAAAGGGAACTCGTTATTGGAGCCAGAGGATGACGACATCGGCTTAGCTGAACCTTCGGGTCTACCTAACGAGCCGCAGGCTGGTGTAGCGCCGGACCCGGATGTGACGTCACCGGAGAAGGCTCCGGCGGCGTCTCCTGCGAGAGATGGTCGGATGGAGGAAGTAGAAGTCGAGCCTGTGGTGTCTGATGACGAGTTTCTGGACGCAGGCTCACCCACTTCAGATGTGAGGGATCTCGGCTTGGAAAATCCTGCTAATGAGGAACAAACCCGCCGGAATCCCACTAGAATAACTAGGACTAGGAAACCGGTTAATTATAAGTTTTGAGTAACTAGATTTAGTTAGTGGTAAGGTTTAATTCATATATTTTCATAATAGTGGTGGAGGGATGTAGGGTATGTGTACCATAAATTGTATGAGGGTAGATTGCCTCGGCAGTCGATTGCCAGCCATTAGACAAGTTTATGTGTTCTCCGGTGTTTTATTTCGAATATTCCCTAAAATACGCAATACAAAGACAGAATAACTTATAATAGAGCAGTCCTTTTTCTTATATTATTTATCAGTGTTAAAAGTATATTATATTATTTCTCAGTGTAAATAAATACTAGTATAAGTTTGTACAATATCAAAATGAAAAGGTTTTTGATTGACAAAGATGTTAAAGTTCTACCTACGGCTATAAAATGTACCTTACTATCTTACTTCTTATACTATTATAATAAATGGGAAAGTCTGTGTGAATCTTTGTAATTACTTAAGTTATTGAAATGAAATTTGATATGTAGATAGTTTATGACCTAGAATAGGACATAGGCTGTTAACATTAGGCAATTATAACCTCTGAGGGGGTTAAATAGGTTGGTAAAGTTTGTCTGGAACATAATTTTTCCTTGGTTCAATTCACTCGAAACTCGGTAGAAATAAACTATGGACTGAATAATTTAACAAATATTTTTTATTTTTTACCCAATAACCCATACGGGTTGTGCAATAAGTTTCTGAAATTTGTCCGAGAACAATCCTCTGGTTCGCGGGCGAAGCCGCGAGGCACCTCTGGTAAAACCTATGTTACAGTTAGTATGGAACTATTGTGGCTGGATCGCTTTCAATTACAACAATTGAGTATATTACTTCTCTATCCGTTAGCAGCGCCGCAAGGCCCTTAATATATGGGTGAAGGATTAACCACTAGATAATCCCGGGATGCTGATACGAGTATAAAAGTTGTGTTTTTCGGTAAATTGAATATAGCTTCAACTTATCCGTAAAACCACGACTAATAATGCTGATGATGTTGATGAGTACGGTTTGTATCGCTGCTGATGATGTACTGGCTGCTGGCTGACCCAGTGGCCGCTCGGTACATACGCGGTCGCGAGTACACGAGTCACCTAGTTAGTCTGACCTGCTAAGGCAAGCTAAAGTTAAGTTTAGCAATCTCGGTGATCGATGTTTATCGAAAATACTCCCAACGGCGAGGTCCGAGATAAGGATGAGATGAGGTTCTATAAATTGTGCCACTTTCACGTAAACTGGACCACCGCACGGTCCTACTCTATCATGCCCTAAATCAAGCAAACAAAACCGAAAAAGTTCTCAAACTATGCACAACCTTATACTAAGGACACAGAAGTATGAAGTCATGGTTGAGACTTGAACTAAAACTACAGTGTCCAGCATTTTATACTTATTTATGACCACCGATGTGATGCGGAGGCGAGGTCCACAGGGACGCAGGAAGTTACGAGTTTCATTCCGACCATAGACTAATGTAGAATAGAATATAATAGAAAAACATTTATTTCAACACAGGTACAATAAAAAAACAGTATAAAATTTACAAACAGAAACATAATAGCATGGAGGTAAATGACACAAATATGGTGATAGTTGGTTTCAAAAATATGGTGACTCTGCCTCCATGACCCTGCGCTGAAATAGGGGTTTGCTCAGCGTGTGCTGAAGAACTGTTTTTCAGCAATTTCTGTACAATCTGCAAATGCTTAGTGGGATTCTTGGTGTTTCTTATGTGTAATAAAAATTCAAGTTATGTAATGTACTGTATTGCATTTAGTATCACAGTCATCTCGTACCCATAACACAAGCTCTTCGTAGCTTGGGGCTAGATGATGCTGTGTGGATTGGCCAGCATTATTTACCTATTTATTATCGTTTCTATGTAAACCAGACAGGCAGTTGAAACAATATAACGAACGGAAAGCACTGCGCTGCAGTTAGTCACTCAGCCACTGAACCATGAAGGTCCAGATTAAGATAATTCCAGTAAGCCCTGCCAACTCAAGCCTAATCCCGATGCCAGATGAACTTGTACGACTCGCTGTAGTAAAAACACGATGTTAAAGTAAACTGCGGTGCTTAAACTAGCTAGTCGGGTTTAGTACGAAACTGAAACCGCAGATAAACGTAAATGTAAATGAGCTCACCGCGATGCCACCCGACTCGACGCGCCTAGCGCTCTCTGCCTATTGTTATAACTAATAGAATGCGGTAAAACCTACTTATTTAAAATCAGATCGACCTCTAGATTTTCTGCAACAATTTACAGTAGGCTCTGCTGTTTCTATTATGAATCTGAATAATAAATATTTAAAAATAAATACTTTTGGATAATCCACACAGCATCATCTTGCCCTAAACGGTCAATCAATCTTGTTTCTATACCGTAATTGTATTTTTCGTTAATAAAGTTAGGTAAGTGTTTGTATTTAGAATCAGTATGGAAAAGTACTATTTTGATAGGCTTTTTAGTTGATAGCATCAATGACGTGCTTTAAAACAGCCGTCCATTCATTGTATGGACGGCTTTTTGTCCTGTACTGTCCATTACCACCCTATAGTGCATCCACTGCACCTAGTAGAAGCCTCGAATATCAAAACGATAAATAAGTGCGCATGGTTTGCACGAGAATTTTAAATTTGTATGAATTCAGAATTCATGCGAGACGCAGGTGCTCCGAACAAAGGTTTTTCGTTAAAATTTATATGAAAATGTAAAAGAATGAAATGGAATTGCATTTTCAGTAAATTGTCCGCAAAGTGCGAGGAAGCGACCGTTTATTTTGTAAATTGCTCGCGCTGTTAATGCTCCTTTAGAACGAATGTCTTCAGCGTCTAAATACAGCATTTTACTTAATTGGATTCGGTATTAAGGATATAAACTCCATGTAAGTAGAAATATTACTTTGAGTACTATCTTAGTACTAGGTAGAGTTTGTTTTAATAATAAATGCAAGCGTCCCTCGCTAAGCTGAATGGTTCGAAGCAGCTCTCTGGCGACGTCCCGTGGCTTTCGCCGAGCGCCCGTCGCCGCCACTAATTGGACGTTGAGGGCATTACTATCCGCCGAGTGCTACGAACCAATAACTATAATATAAAACTAAATTGCACCTTTTTCAAATGAGTCAAAGATGGAAGAATAGTAAATGAAAGAGTTTAATTTACAACTATCTATGTAGAGATTCTTCGTAGCACTGTCTACGAACGTCGTAGCAAGTAGCTACGTCGTAGCACGTAGCTACAACAGCAGGTAACTGCGGATAGTAGATTGGCATAGATAGTAAATCCTTCATCGTCATCATCAACCTAAACTGTGAAAGTGCACTAAAATTATAAATCAATAATAATTTATTTATTTAGGCTTGCAAAATAAGCACTTAGACAAATCAAATTTTAAACTAAACATACTTGTATTTTAACTGCTTGACATAGACCGCCCCTAATAACAAATTGCTGTACACTTTAATAAAAATAATAATTTACAATAAAAAAGTAAAATAACTTAATTTAGTCACAATAAGCGGTTTTATCGCTCAAGAGCAATCTCTACCTAGTACGTAGAGGCTGGAGGCACGCCTTGTTGCGTATTGGCGTAGAACCTACTTTCGCAGAAGAAACGGTCTGCGCTAGTAGAGGGACATATATTTACTCTGAATTGGCCGGCACTCGCCAAATGCGGACACAATCAGCGTATTTTTATTTAAAATCGTAGCTTATTTGTTTCCTTCGTTCTCTTCACAGAAAATGGTTTTCATTTGTTATCCTTACGTTATTTAAACGCTTATACGCAGTATTGTATGTTACCTATTGTAGAATTTCCTTTTCAGATGTAGCAAATATGGTGACGGGTACTAAGGTTTATTCTTTGAAATGATTTTTGAGCTGAATTTTCCGCTGAAAAAGCTTGTATATATTTTAACAAGTAAAATGAAACACGGGCAAAACCCTGCGACCTGTATTTGTAACAAAAAATAAATCTGAATATTTGCCGAACGAAAATCCAGATATTGAGAGATCGGAGGGCATGGCTACATTTCACCATCAGTTGCCAACACCGGGGCGGGAATCAATTAGCAGTTCCAAATGAAGTATCGGCGTTCGCTTGGGGGAATTCTGTATTTTAATATCATTTTTTGATATGTTTCTATTTAATTGTATTTTAACGATATTAAATAAATATCGCCAAGGAGCTTTTGGCCTATGATCTAAGATACGTAAAACTGTAAAAGCCTAGTATAATAAAAATAAAAATAAAAATTAGGAACTTATTTACTTGAATATAGGTCGATAATGATGATGGTATTAGAATAAGGGTAACACTAATATTTGACCTAATAGCCATGCAAATTGAATTTTATTGGTCATTTTAGCCTCTATAAATATCTACACACTACCAATCGTTCGTTTGCAAGTCTATCAAGAATCAATTTTATTTTTATTTATAAATGATGACACGAAATAAATACTTTGATACAGGTATCAGATCAAACTAATTAGGCACTTCCTTGCATTGTTCAAGCCAATTAGAACCTACAACAAACAGGATCGGCTAGTTTATTCACATGTATTTATGCGTGGGTGTAACACTCATGCTATTTTCGCCCTTATCTCATCCGTTTTGGCGTTTTTCCTTTTCTCAATTAAATCAATAAATTACCAGCTACAGCGAAATGAGTGACTCACTCAGAAATAAATTCGAATCAATATCTGACGGACCGTTTTTTCAGTGGATAAATAAATAAATAATGCTGGAAAATCCACACAGCCAAATCTACATCATCTAGCCCCAAGCCATGCAGAGTTTGAGTTATGGGTAGTAAATGACTGATAATTTAATCCAATATATTTTTTAGTGTAAGTAACATTTGTGCACACCTTAATAGGTAGTTTGTATTTGGACATAATATTTACTTGAACATTAACAACTTTTGTACATCATCATCATCAGCCTACATTAGTCCACTGCTGGACATAGGCCTCCCCTAATGAGCGCCATAGCGCCCTGTCATAGATTCAACTTTTGTAATACATTCATGCAAATAATGATTTAAGATTATATTTTAGAGATAGATATTTTTAT
The DNA here is from genome assembly GCA_944547425.1 of Eupithecia centaureata. Classification (NCBI taxonomy): domain Eukaryota; kingdom Metazoa; phylum Arthropoda; class Insecta; order Lepidoptera; family Geometridae; genus Eupithecia; species Eupithecia centaureata. Next base: position 3,486,568 of record OX155691.1, on the reverse strand, counting down.
TATATAATATATATAACACAAGCTCTGCTTAGCTTGGGGCTAGATGATGCTGTGTGGACTGTCCGGAATTATTATTATTATTATTTCACTTTATTTATTTTAATACTCGTTATAAAATACATTTTTTACTATAGAAAATACAAAAATATTATAAAACTAATCTACAGTAAAAAATATATCAAAACGGTGGATCACCGGCCGCGAAGCTAGGCTCAAGCAGCCGGTGACTAGGGTTGCAGACAGAGGAACTTCCTGACGATACGCGCCGAATCCAGGAGAACCGCTTTTTGGATCTGACCCTTGATCCAACTTCCTAGCGAGAGTCTCTTGAGATGTTTATCGAGGCTCTTCGCTATTACCCCGTTAACCGAAACGACTATCGGGACGATGGTCGCTGAATCAACATCCCACATGCTGACAACCTCGTTAGCCAAATCAAGATATTTACTGAGTTTATCTTTCTCAGCTTTAACGAGGTTAACATCATGTGGTATGGTGACATCAGCAAGCACCGCCCATCTTTCTAACCGGTCTATCAGTACAATATCAGGCTTATTTGCAAGAATAGTCCTGTCTGTAATGATAGAGCGGTCCCAATAGAGCGTGGCACGGCTGTTTTCGAGAACTGGCGCCGGTGTGTACTTATAGTATGGAACTTCAGGACCAGTAAGATATTATTATTATTATTATTATTAAATACTGTACCAAATATTTACAGACAACACACATTTTTCCCAAGGCGAGAAATTGAATAGTAACTCTCAGTAGACGCATATTATAAGAACAATACATTATAAATATGCACATATCAAAAGGAAAGCTGATAGTATCTCGCCAGTGACTTAGGGAGCCGTTTAAATATGTATCGAGTGCACACAAAGAATAGACACGTTCGGAAAGGCAACAAAGTAAACCCTCCATTATGGTATCAAAGGAGAATAAATAATGTAAAGTAGTGCGTGGCTCGGCGTAGTACGAGAGGAGCAGCAGCGCAACATTAGCTTATTAACCGACTTCGGGAAAAAGGGTAGGTTCTATTTTCAGAATGTAGTTGTTTTTAAATTTCGCTGATTTCATCGTTATTTGTAAGCCGATTTTCAATCCGTACTCTAAGAACTCAATAATTTAATTTCTTAGGATTTCCAAAATAGGAACTAAAATTAAATAAATTACATAAAACGTAAGGTTTGGTTGATTTCCTCTTCGCTTCCAATTTTTGTCTGGGTGAGTGTTTATTTTAGGGTTGTTTAGGAATTAATAATAATAATAATGCTGGGCAATCCACAGCACGATATAGCCCCAAAGTAAGCTATTCAAAGCTAGTGTTATGTCAAAAATATTTTTTTCGAAGAACTCTTTGTTCCGCAAAACCCAAAAAACAGGGGAACAGTGGTTATTAGTTTTTTGTAAAATCATTTAATTGTTGCTCAATATCGTTGTTCGTCAATAAACTAAATGTTTTCTTAACTTTCTGGAGTGAAGGCGATATCACTGCATACATACATAGTATAAAACAAAGTCGCTTTCTCTATCCCTATGTCCCTTTGTATGCTTCAATCTTAAAACTACGCAACGGATTTTGATGCGGATTTTTTTAATAGATAGAATGATTCAAGAGGAAGGTTTATACGTATAATATAACCGTGCGATGCCGGAGCGGTCGCTAGTATTATATATAGATGTGGTACTGCAGACAAGTGGCCAAGTGAGAGTGCGACCACCTCGCGCCAACCCTTCCCCTTCCCGGACTCATCGGAGCGCGATAAAATATACTCGCAGTGTTTTTAAAGGAGGCGATACAGACCACTAGACACTGAAATAAATACGAGGAAACCTTCAAACGAATTGCACTTCACGAGATCAATTCCCTTGAGAGGACAATTTCCCGTCTCATGACCCAGAGTTAGTTTACATTTAATTAAAAGCTGCCGTTGTGGGAGCGAGATCAAGAGAACCTTTGAAGTTCTACTGAAAGTTCTGTAGAAATGAAAGAACTAACATCCACTTCGCACTCAGTCCCATCTTTTAGAACCTTTGAAATCAGAGCCGCATCCGCCATCACGACCAATAAACCGTTTAAGTTTAAACGACGACACTTTCAACAGTTTATGTTGAAAGTGTCGCGCGGAGTATCAATAACGACACGAGTCAATTACGTGAGTAACGAGCGGGGCGGGGTGCGGCGAGGCGGGCGGAGGCGCCGTCGGGCTCAGTTTGTTTCAAGCAAGAATCTAGAAGCTAGGTCAAATTACTCTAAAATTTTCCTGCTTTAACATACAAAGTCAAGTTAAATGGTAAATGCCATACAGGTTATTTAAGCTAAAATGCTGCAGTGCGGTTTAGGTGGAATAGCTCAAATGAAATACAAATGTTATGGAGTAAACAAATAAGCTTTAGCTAAATAAGCGTCCTGTCACCACTAAGTGTATATAGAGCGATTGCGAGATGCGATTCTGCTATAGTAACCGCTTTACTATGACCATGGTATTGTCACTGAATGTCGTATTTTGATATTCTAGTAAGATAGACAAATCTCCGTGAAAATAGCCCTCTGTCCACGTGGTCCTACTGCCTTTTTCCTACCGATCGGACCACATGAACTTTTTTTTTCCGGATGGTTCGATTAACTAATCTGACTATAGAAACTGACGTTTTCTTAGACCACGTGGTCCCGCTAATCGGACCACATGAACTTTTTTTTCCGGTTAGTTCGATTAACTAATCGGACTATAGAAACTGACATTTTCTTAGACCAGGTAGTCCCACTAATCGGACCAAAGGACCTTTCTGAGATCTCAGAGAGAAAATTGTGGCTTTGGCTACTGTACATGCATCTCACGCTCAATGTAGAGTTTCTTTCATACTACATGATGATTCTGCGACGATATTGATGTCATAGTAAAAGGATTTGATTAGAAAGAATTGGGCCTACAATCGCAAGTTGCCCGAAGGTGGGTAAGTATCATGTGGCCGCATTTCTGCGGTCAATAACGCAGCTATTAGTTTGGTTACCTATTAAAGCAATAGCATAATATGCTGTCTGCTGATTATTCGATACCTACAGTATTATTTCCACAGTATTATTCACTCGCTGCGAAATTCCATTGTCTGAAGTATTCGAGCGGATTTATTTAATCTACATTCCGATGCAAAACCAATGATCGTAAAATACGTGAAAAATAATTTCGAGTAGTCGAATAAGATTTTAATATTGTCAGAATGTTTGCATAGTAAGTACCGAATTTCCCTCGAAAATATTCCATAAAATATATTAAAATAAATAAAATGCAGTAAAATATTTCTGTTTTACGATAGAAATTCGTCGGGCAATAAAAAGTGCGACAGCGGGCGCTTGTTTTGAAGCTCCGAATTAATTGTAAAACGGGAATGTTGGAAGTCGCGACAATAAGGCGCAGAGTCCTGCGCACCCGTTTAATTACTTATGTACACAAACACACTTATAATTGTGACCAGATTCCAACTTTATTTAATGTTTTTGCAAGTTTAGATAGAAGAGCATCGTTTTTTTCTGGTCGCGGTGACCGTGGTGCTGGTCGCGATCGCGTCGGAGTTTCTCGGCCGTGGGCACCGGTCGCTTAGCTGTCGACGCGGCCATAAAGCGCAGGCCATCGATATATTTTATTTACAAGGTATAATAATAAAAATTTAGTCTACAACCAAAGAATAGAAGAAAACAAAACTTGTATTTACAATTGAAACAATTGAGGTAACTGCAGACGGTTGCAAAGAGTCTAAAGGTAGCTCAACTGATCCATGTGTAATTTTCATATTAAATCTCCAATTGGGGGCATTTATTTGTAATGTTAACCTAACTAAAGAATACTCATGTCTCAATCACTAGAAATTGTAACATATTATAACACAAACGTTTTCGATGCAACAATGTACGTAGTAAAGTACCCATGCAGACATAAGCCGGTGCTTTGGCGGCAGAAACAAAACGCCACTTGCTCTGCGATCTGCGCTCGCTCGGAGCAATTGCCGATACCCCGTACGCAGTATTGACAAAGATGGTACTGATTGAGGATTTAGGCAGCATGATGGCACCGATTGAAGCTTTTAGGCAGCAAGTGCAGACATAAGGCGCAAACAAGAGGTACAAACAAGAGATTGGAATGCATTCAAAAGAGATTCATGAGATACTTACAATATAGAACTAAACTCTATCTTCCCGATTACATAGCTAGATGCCGCAGGTTTCATTTTCTTCCGCTTTACGAACGGCGTAATATCGCTGACTTAGTGTACCTCCTAAACATAGCTAATGGCACGGTTGACTGTTCGGAGTTGTTGGAGCTCATAGGACTACGCGCCCACAGAGCAGCAATAAGAAGACCTAATCTGTTGCATATTCCTTTAGTTAAAACTAACTACAGGCAGAACGCGTTTTTCATTAGAGCAAGTGCCGCTTTCAACACCTTGGTAAGTGCAGATATTGATATTGATATATTTAATACTTCTAGCAGCAAACTCAAACAATTGCTATGTGACAAATTCTTTTTGGAAACTTCTATTTAAATTTAGCTTATTTTCAACTTTTCACTTTTTTTTATTTAGCTTGTTTTTTTTTATATAATTTTATGTGTGCGCTTTACTATATCTTTAAATTTAGATTCTCTACATGTGTAAAATTTAGTCGTCCATTACCACTGAATATTTCTGTCATGTTTTTCTTTTTGCTACAAGTGGAAACTTTATAAATAGCCTTCAGCTTAAATACTTTTATGTATTTAGATTAATAATCATAGTTTTGTAATTTTCTAGCTGTAAGTTTTCCCAAAATTCGAAAATAAAATAAAATAAAATACACTAGCGCCACTACTTATTTTGTCATATAATTACGTTAAACAAACTAATTTCCAAAATTTAAACGTTCGGTTTGTTATATCTAACATGGTTTTTTTAATGTACCTCCCTATCTGTAGTAGTTTAACTAGTAGTAGTAACTAGACAAAATGTGTCTAGTTTATGAAGATATACGGAAACAGATTTTAGTGGCCACCAAGAGCAACTTCGTATCTCTTCCTATTCCTATAATTTAGGAAATTCCTTTGTTTAAAGTAATTATATTATGATAAAATGAGTGGTGGCACTAGTGTATCCCCTGTTTGCGCCTTAAAGCAATGAGGGAGACTCTGAGGCAATGTGGCAGCGATTGGCCGCCTTGCCCAGTCAATACGCTGAGGTAACAGCTTTCCAACATAGCGCTTTGCGAAACTTATCTAATTCCAGTTGTTTGACCGTGTTGTTTGAGGTGCCGTCTGCGTAAGTGAAGTTAGAACCGAGGCGTGAATGGTATACAATCGACCTGAGGTCGATAAACGGTGAACGATCAACCAGAGGTTTATGGAAACTGTTCCGTAAAATGCCGCATCGCTACGTTCAATTCAATCTTTAAAAGATTGAAGTGAACAAAAATCAAAGAGATCACTTTATTTCCTTACTAGCAGCGCCTTGCGGTTACCCGTTCCCGTGGGAATTCCGTGATAAAATATAGCCTATGTGTTATTCCAGACTATAATCTATCTCTGTGCCAAATTCATAGCCATATCCGTACGTACAGTAGTTTTTGCGTGAAAGAGTAACAAACAACCATCCATCCATACTTACAAACTTTCGCGTTTATAATATAAGTAGGATTTTCGTTATATATACATATAAATTCTCTATCGTTTTCAAGAGTTCTGTAAGGTTTAAAGGAAATTAAGTACTTTGAGTTTGAGTTTGCACCATGGTGAATTTTAACAATTTTACTTTATTCCCTTACATTTTTTGTTATTCATTATCGTACACCGAAATAAACTGCCAAATCATAATATCCCAAATATTCGCGATGAGCGGGCAGCCATTGGATCGGAAAGCGACTCAGTAGAGCGCCACTAACAAATGCTGATCGGTTCAACACTCGCTTAATTCGCCCAATCAGCGCCATCGAGCACTGTGGCACCTGCGATCATCGAAATCATCATCATCAGCCTAAACAATAATACAACAGTAGCTACAAGTGGAAACTTTATAAAAAGCCAACAGCTTAAGTCAATCGTAAGTTTAAGCAATGCAAAAGGAATTATTTTTTATTTTATCTCTTGCAAAGTTTGTGTGAAATTCTATGTGAAATCCACGTCAGTATATCGGTATAAAGCTCTTTTTCATTATTTGTTTTTTTATGTATTAAAATTAATAATCCTTGCGTTGTAATTTTCTTGATGTAATTTTTTTTGTTTGAAATTATCTGAGCGTCTGGTCGATGCGACGCGTGACTCGAGAGCTGGTGAATATCTGGCTCAGCGCATCAACATTGCCATACAGCGTGGTAATGCAGCCGGTATCTTGAGGACGCTTCCGACTGGTATTGACATGGATCAATTGAGCTACCTTTAGACTGTTTGCAACCGTCTGCAGTTAGCTCAATGGTTTCAATTGACTAGTTGTTATTTAGAAAAATATAATTGCTTATGAACGCATCCGCTGGCCGTTTCCAGCGTCTTCCTTCAGTCTTATGCTTGATTGTCTACTTCACCCTTATAAAACAATTCAATAAATAAAATAATAACAAACAAAGACTAAAAACATATTAGAAAACAATTGATCTAATTCGAGACTGTTGCAAACAATCTAGTCTATATTGTTCTATTATGTCCAGTCCATTCCCAGGTTGCCGTGAAGCGATTACTTTAAGTGATATAAGATGGCTATAAACCCTCATTTATACGTATTAAAACTACTTAGTAAGCAACATTTTATTTTTCTTTCTTTTTGTGGTACCTACATATAAGTATGATAAAGTGTTTTCTATTAGGTACATTCTATTCCATCTAGAAGTAACTCATGTGACCAGCCTGACTGAGCCCAGAAGAGCTAAAAGAAATCACCCCGAAGAAAATCCTACAGTTCCTAGCAGCTGCAAGGGTAAGTGGCGAATTATGAACACGCCGCATCTTCAGGGGTGAACACACTAAGTGGCGAACACAATAGGCCTCTTTGGCCGCAGTGCTACGTTAGCCACCTTGCGCAAATAAAAAAAATAAAAAACTCATGTGACCCATATAAATACAAGTCTGAAACATCCCTAAGACATTGCAATGAACTGAAAGGCTTCGACTCCTAGGGGAGCAAATGCGACATGAAAGGACTTTACTTTACGTTTTAAACCGAAAAACGCGTGCGAAGCCGTGGACAGTAGCTAGTAATTATATGTTATATACTTTTTTTTATTATCTGTGTAAACTTATAATCTTTGCCTTCCTTATATATTATCATTCTTTTCTATTCCATTATTTAGCCGTAAGTTTTGCTAGCATAAAAAAATATGTTTTGTTTGATTTACTTACCTGTTAATGTCATACTTGCTAGTTATTTCCATGAAAACAAAATAGCTTAATAGCCCGGGCCAGCAATCAAGCTCACACAAAAGCCAGTTGGTAAGCCCCAAACGCTGGCGTTTCAATATCTGTCACCGGCGTTACGATTACCAACCGTAGAGCCCTCTCTATGTGGTGAGTAGTTCACCGAACAATGTAGTAACATGTAACACAGTAAATTTAATTAATATGTACGTGATTCGCTTATCAGGCCTCCAATCAAAACCACTCGGCTGGAAAATGCGATTCAATCGTAACGCTTCACGGAAATAATGAAGCCTCAAACAAATGGAAATATGGAAACAGTAGCATTATGTATGCTACTGGCACGGAGGTTGAAAGACTATGTACAACATACAAGTTTTGTGCTTATAGATCTATCTATATCTAGAACTTAACTATACATACAGCCGATATGGGTTCCGATCATCTAGGTACTATACAAATACAGGGCGTAACACAGCCATGCCACATAGAGGGAAAGTACAGTAGATATAAAATTTTACTCAAAATACACTTCAGTTTAATTGTAAAACCAATTTAAATTGCATTCAATGAATTTTGAATAACCGCCTGTCGGAATCGGGAATCAAACCAGCCAAGACTCAATAATTTCATGGTCCTCCTTTTATTTAAGATACTATCTTATCGTTTCCTGGAAACAATATTACGATTGACCCTTTTGATCGGCATAGTTATATTATTATTGGTGTGATTTTTTTTACAATTTGGCTGCTTTGATTTCCGATTTAGTCAGGCGAGTATTAAAAACCTTTGAATGCAGTGTAAAGTGTTTTCAAAATAAAATGTAGTCTTCTTTCAGTATAATTTTCTATCTATAAAACTTAAGGTATCTACTTCCCTCCAGTGGGACGCCCTGTATATTTACACCGAAAACCAAATCAACATTGTAAACAAATATAAGCATATCTATATCAGTGTGCTGACTCCGATACCCAAGGAAAGTTGTCAGGAAGCGACACAAAGGAGCGGATGGATTCCTCGCGGTAATTACGAGAACTCTACGACAAAGAACGAGCCGTGCGAACTGACTCGACACAGTCGCGGGAACAGACGAAGAGTACAGCTCATTAGCGCGCCTTGATACCTATCACGCAGTGCGGAAGCTGCGGTTGTGAATATTCTCTGTAAAAATGTGAATGAACAATTTTGGCGCTCGACGCTCCACGCTGTGAGAGGCATTATTCGCGCGTCCCGTCCCGTCCCGGCTCAGTCGACGTGTCACGTCGCGGAATTTCCCAGCCAGTTGGCACGGGAGCGGCAACGCTGCCAATCCCTCACAAAAAGGCAAACAAGAAGCTTTCGATCAGTTTTCAAATTGCTAGCCTAGCCTTGTGTATTGGTTTTATGTTTTGGCACTGCATTCACCGACAAGGCGTTTTTGTCGAATTTTTAAAGTAAAATCGAAGGCATAAAATTCATTGTCATTTAAAAAACGTCCCTCGAATAGTTCAAGGGTTGTCTACGATGAATTAGTATTACATTTGACTTGTCTATGTGCTTATTTTGTAAGCCTAAAGAAATAAAGATATTGATTTACTGATTTATTACAGACTAGCTGGTACCCGCGACTTCGTCTGCGCATGATTAGTATTTGGAGTACTCGCGATTTTACTTGCGTAATTCCCTTTCCCGTGGGATTTTCGAGATAAAATAAAGCCTATTTCTTATTCCAGCTTATAATTTATCTCTGTGCCATTTCATCCAGATCCGTTCAGCAGTTTTTGCGTGAAAGAGTAACAAACATCCATCCATCTATCCATTCATACTTAAAAACTTTCGCGTTTATCAGTTCAATTCAGTTTGATTCCCCTGGGCTATACGGGTTTTCTAAAATTTCTCACAGCATCTGAACGACGCGTTGCACACGCGTCGTTCAGATGATGAGAAATTTTTGAAAACCCGTATAGCCCAGGGGAACCAAACTGAATTCCGGGATAAAATGTCTCCCATGTCCAATCGTCCCGAGTTCCATTCGAATTCATTCAATTCCGTCGTGATGCGTGGTTAAAGAATTTTTCTTTCACCCTCTCTCCCAGGGGAACCTTACTGAATTCCGGGATAAAAAGTATCCCATGTCCTTCCTTGTACTATGAACTCAAATCGTCCCGAGTTTCATTCCAACTCATTCAGTAGTTTCGGCGTGATGCGTGGATAAAAATTTTTCTTTCACCCTATCTCCCAGGGGAACCTTACTGAATTCCGGGATAAAAAGTATCCTATGTCCTTCCTCGTAGTATGATCTATAATCATGCCGAGTTTCATTTCAATCCATAAAGTAGTTTCGGCGTGATGCGCGTTTACGATACAGACAGACAGACAGACAGACAGACAGACAGACAGACAGACAGACAGACATGAATGAAAAAAATTACAGTTTTGGCTTGAGTATCGATAATAGAGTGACATCCAAAAAAAATTTTCAAAATATCTTCAATGTACAGAATTGGACCTGTTACAGTTTTATTATAAGTATAGATATTGTACTTGGGTATAAGCGTCAACGTTCAATCTGATTTTCAATCTAGGTCACACATAGATGAAGTAAGTACTTTTATAGTGCACTTAGTGCCAGTGGTGATCTAATGATATCTAGGTACTCTTGTCTCTGTAATGTGATCAGTACTTGGCAGTATGTAGTCCAATCGTCTAGCTGACCCTCTTTCTTGTAAATGTCTCATATCTTTTCGCCAAAATCGTTTGTTATAACGTCACTGTGAGATATGTGAATCGACGTTGCGAGTTCGATTCACGCCTTTGGACAGGTATTTGTACGATCTGCAGACACTTGTTCTAAGGCTCTGGGTTCTATGTATATTAATAAAGGTCTATCCATGTCTGCATTATATTAACTACTAGCTGGTACCCGCGACTTCGTCTGCGCATGATTAGTATTTGGAGTACTCGCGATTTTACTTGCGTAATTCCCTTTCCCGTGGGATTTTCGAGGTAAAATAAAGCCTATTTCTTATAGCTTATAATCTATCTCTGTGCCATTTCATCCAGATCAGTTCAGCAGTTTTTGCGTGAAAGAGTAACAAACATCCATCCATCTATCCATTCATACTTACAAACTTTCGCGTTTATCAGTTCAATTCAGTTTGTTTCCCCTGGGCTATACGGGTTTTCAAAAATTTCTCACAGCATCTGAACGACGCGTGTGTATGCGTCGTTGAGATACTGTGAGAAATTTTTGAAGGAACCAAACTGAATTCCGGGATGAAATGTATCCCATGTCCAATCGTCCCGAGTTCCATTCGAATTCATTCAATTCCGTCGTGATGCGTGGTTAAAGAATTTTTGTTCCACCCTCTCTCCCAGGGGAACCTTACTGAATTTCGGGATAAAAAGTATCCCATGTCCTTCCTTGTACTATGAACTCAAATCGTCCTGAGTTTCATTCCAATTCATTCAGCAGTTTCGGCGTGATGCGCGGTAAAGGAATTTTACTTTCATACCCTCTCCCATGAGAACCTTACTGAATTCCGGGATAAAAAGTATCCTATGTCCTTCCTCGTAGTATGACCTATAATCATGCCGAGTTTCATTTCAATCCATCAAGTAGTTTCGGCGTGATGCGCGTTTACGATACAGACAGACAGACAGACAGACAGACATGAATAAAAAAAATGTTTCAGTTTTGGCTTGAGTATCGATAATAGTAGTAGTATAGTAATAGTAGTAGTAGTATAAGTATAGATATAAGTCATTTAGTAGCCATAACACAAGCTCTGCTTATCTTGGGGATATATGATGCAGTGTGGATTTTCTAACACGATTTAATTATTTTTATTTTACTTTACTTTAAAATGTTAATTACTAAATGCTAGATAGTTCCTCCTGTATTCGACAGTACTAAACACATACTCGTTGTTGACGTATTGTGCTTGCAATTCTCAGGTTCACCGCTACATAGCACACACAGTAGTACTTACCTAGTACCTACCTCGTAACCACCTACGGCTACAGGTGGTAATCTCATAAATCAATAGCAGATCAAGACCTAACCGATGCAAGGGAAATAATATTTAATTTGAAAAGGGATTTGATTTTGATTGGGATTTTACAAGGAGGTGATATTTAAAATTACAAACCTTTAAATCAATATAATCAAAAATTAATTACCTCCGATTTATGCCATATTCGTCCCTAGAAAGTTCGGCCCACGTGGAAAAATCTTCGTTTGTCCCACATTGTATGCCTTACTCGGCCAATAATTTATTTTATAACCACTCTTAGTCAGTTACACGTTACACATGTCGAGATAAATAATAAATTAAAACAATGGTCGATCCACACTTAGCACACAGCATCATCTAGCCCCGAGCTAAGCAGAGCTTATGTTATGGGTACTAGATAATGAAATTAGAAAATGTGAAATATATACGAAACACGCCAACAAAATAAGTAACAAAACGCTTTTTTTTATCATCACAACCTTCACATGTCCATTATCTCATTTGATGGTACCTAAGTGACAATGTGGCAAACGCTGTATCGCGAAGGTCAAGAAGACCTTTTCACTCTGGTTTTGAATAGACCCTGGCTTTAGTTTGCCGTAAAAACTGAGTACGTAGGTTGTGAGTAAGTAGGTTGAAAAGTTCAAAACCATATCGCACAGGAAATCCACACTCACGTGAATTGAAATCCTAAACAAATAATATGTACAAACCAGAACGCAAACATCGGTTCCTACATTTTCTGCTTGATATCGCTGCCAAATAATATGTTAGAAATTCTACCTCAACGCAAACTGTTCCTAAAATAATGAACATTTCCTGAAGTAAACGAAGAAATGGGAAGACGCTACATTTGCGACGAGTTTGTACTTTACTTTCAGAATGTTATGAGCTGTGACTGTGTGTTATATTCGGAAAATACTTCGCAAAATTAAAACAAGAACGTTTTATAAGATCCTCAAAATCAGGTGCGTGATGATAGTGAATATGAATAGACTCTGTGGCGAGAGTAAACATTTTCCAGGTTGGACTGAAAATTAACGAAGCAGATCATCATGGTGATACGACGTAAAATTGAAATTGCCCTAAAATTTCGGGATTTACCGGTAAATTCCGAACCGGGAATTCCCGGAATCCCTTATAGTTGTGTGTCCTTATGTATAATTATTTTATGTAGTAGTTTATGTAATATCAGTAGGTATTTATTTAATGATTAAAATGCACACGGATCCCCATGTCCAATCCAACACTCTTATCCATCCACGGTTGTCTGGTAGAGATCGCTCTTGAGCGATAAGACCGCCTATTGTTACACATTTTGTAAATTGTTTATGTTTTGTATAATACCTCTAAGTGTGCAATAAAGAATTTTCTATCTATCTAGTTGAGCTAACTCTAGAATATTTGCAACTGCGTACTTACAGTAAACTTTATTGTTTTTATATTCCTTGTTAGTAGTAAAGTGTCTAAGTACTGATAAGATTTAAGTCTAATTTAGAACATGTGTTTTGATGAATAGAATGATTTTATTTCTGATTTTATTTTTATAATTTTTTTTAGTAAAATACGGCTCCGGCCAGGTGGGATGACGATCTGCGAAAGACTGCTAGCAGATGCTGGATGCGTCAAGCTGAAGACAGGGCGCTCATTATGGGAAGCCTATATCCAGCAGTGGACTAATATAGGTTGATGATGATGATGATGATTAAAAGACGAGGTGATGAAGGTGCGAAATTGTCATCGTCTCAAGCCGAGCGCCCCCTAAGTAGAGGAGATAGGAGGTACCCTTGAAAAAGTCTCAATATCTCGTCAAATGACATCGTTAGTCAGTAGTTATGTGCAAGGGTGCAAGCTATATGCGGAGTCGGGCTGTTACGAAGTCTCGCAATCAATAGCAGCGAGAAGAAAAGGTTTTGCACACTAAAGCCGTCTCAGTTTGTCACACAGTCTCCTACAAAACAGTACTTACCAACTTTTATTCACTCATAAATAAACACTATGAAAACACAATGTAGTACTCGACTTGTCACGATTGAATTAACGATCTAGCTTGAGATAGAACTGATAAAATAGATCCGGAATCATCCTGCTGCTATAGATATAGGTAACTTAATGTGATAGAGTGAGCCAGCTGAAGCGTCGTCGTCGAAACGGCTTCCGCCCATGTGGATACAATCTAACAATATCTGGGCCGTTTAAAAAGTTTGCAACACTCCGTAAGAGCCTGCTGCCGACCGGCACCAGCGCGTGCCAAGGTTGCCACTCCTTATCAAACCACCCAGCTTGATAGATAGCTTGGCTGCCACTAAACATCATCATCATCAACCTATATAGTCCACTGCTGAACATAGGCCTCCCCCAATGTGCGCCAACTGACTGTATCATTTAAGGCCACTGAGCGTATTATAGTTTAAATATTTCATACAACTAAGCCCTTTCTACAAGTCTTTGATACCCACTTCAAATAAACAGGACAATATAAAAGTTCTACGAACTGGAAAAAATCCGCTTTCTTTCTGAGAAACGATCACAAAAGCGACTTTATAGAAATAACGCTTGCGGGTAAACAAACACACGCTGATTACTCACGGACCGAGACGCAGCCCTAGCCTGAGCTATGGGATGCACTGCAGCTGTCGGGAAATTAAACTTTATAACATTGCTATTAGACTCCGATTGGCGCAACAAAACGAGTGTAAGTGTAGTTCGGCATTCATTAATTGAAACTGTGCTTTGTCTCGGTGTGGATACGGTGCGGTTTCGGGTGGACGCGGCCGCAGCGTTGCCTTCCATTGGTTTACTCTATACAAGTAGTACGGCGACGGCAAGTTAAATGGATATAGTTTAATTCAGTTTTCATTTGTATCCAGTATTGAGGAAAGATAGAGAGATCTCTCCGCGCCTAGCTCTTCACAACTAGTTATTAAGGTCAAAAATAAACGTCACACAACTTTACGATGAAAATTCAATGCTCAACTGGCTTTATTATCTCACTAAACCTCAGACTACTCGAGTTTTCAGATTCTGAATTTCATGAGATCATTAAAATATTGTAAAACCAGAAAAATATCAAAATTCTCGCTTGTTTCAAGGAGTTCGGTAAGCTGTCGTTAGTTTTTACTGCGAGAGCAGCGAACTGGGCGGAGATTCACCGTTATTGCAGGTAACGAGCGGTTGGTCCTTCGTAGAAAATTAGTATCCAATTGCAGTAGTGTCACCGTAGAGGTTTTTAGAACCTAAGATTCTATTATGACTACATATTCAACGTCTTTGTGTCAACAGAGAGAGAGAGAGAGATTAGTCGAAACAAATCATGTTTAGATCAATCTCAACATACATTGTCAAAACTGAGCCTAATTAGGCATGACTGTATGTAATCATAGCCTTAATTTAGGTTCAGGTAGGTACGTGGTAACAACAGGCAGCACTTTGTTGCATAGATTATCTCTTCTGTTCGCTATTGATACTAAGTGACAGCAATTTTCTGTAATATTTTCTAATTTCAGTTATTACAAAATCAAAATCATAAATAAACTCGCTTTATTTCCTTTAGACTTTAAAGGACTCTTGGACACGTCATTAAATACATGTTATAAATAATTTAAATTTTAGAGTTTGAGCAAAACTCGTTTTACTTAGAGTTTTGTTGTAGAAACGTATACAATTGCCCTTTGAAGGATACATTAATCTTACAACACACTTTAACAAGTCAACAAAGTTCACGTAAGTTTTATTTTTTCAACAAAGCCGTTGAAATTTTTTTTAAGGATTTCTGTTGCAGGATCTCAGCATTCCAATTAGATCACAGATGCTGGACCATTTTCAGTCGAGCAGCTTTCACAGACAGATATCTTTGGATGTGCACTCTGGCAGCCATTAGCGAGACTTCGTTACATTTTTATTCGATTTCTACTAATTCCGAGATGCTACAGTTTTCATACCATTCTGCAATTTTGCACACTTTGAACACCAAGAATATCTTTTTCATTACATTATTAGAAGAGATTAGAGTCATTCGCCAAATTGCATCTGATATTACAAATGGTTGCTTTTATTGCAGCTTCTTCTTTCTAGACAGATCGCATGGATAGCTGCCAACTGGAGCAAGGGTCTGCTGGCTTTGGTAATAACGGACTCTGCTAGAGCCCATTATGCCATGCTCACCAGTCTAGCCACCATAGTCGTATTGGAATTCTAGAATAAATAAAACTATAACTGATAGATAGCAGACGATACTTTGTTTCGCTCCTCTATTAGCTGCGCCCCGCAGATCGAAACTCGTGAAAATCGATGAAAAGTAGCCTATATTTTATTCCAGGCCTAGAACTACCTCTATTCAAACTTTCAGCTCGATTCGTTCAGTATTTTTGGCGTGAAGGTAACAACATCCATCCATCTATCCGTCCATCCATAAATACAAACTTTCGCATTAATAATATTATAACATAAATGTTTTGGGAGAACCTGAAACCACTAGCGTTATAATAATTCGCATATTCATTATCACAATGTTATGTTTAATTAAGAATTTCAGTGAAATTGTATAAGATGCTGCAAAACGTGTATTTAATTGAGAGCGTGTTATATTTGCCCGCTCGGCAGTCGACACACGCCTTTGTGGCATTTTCTAAATATAATTTCATCGCACCGACCGCGCCACCACCGGAGCGTCGTTATGATACTATATTTTTATTTATAAAATTTATCTTTTACCTGAATAAAACCAAGGTAAGGAACATGCAGAGAAGTTACCTTAACTTGGAGCTGATTATGATGTTTTTTTTAATTATTTTTACATAAAAGGTTTGTTCGCTGAATAGATTATGGTACCCTGTTAATTAATTCATGTAAAGTTTTTTATTTATTTATTTAACGTCTAAGAAAAAACTAATTACTACTACTTAATCACTTACTTACCTAAATATACATTTTTTGGACTCATCTGATAATGGGTCTGAAAGAATAGAATTTCGATCCCTCACTTAAAACGACGATTTTTTCTATATAGGTATAACTCCACTGAATATACATAGGTACCTTCAGATCAGTTTGTAAGGCTTTGGAGACCGATCTCTCGATAGATGATACAGGTACATCCAGTTAGCAAAAACATCAAAGACGTTGGCTACCGGTCGGCTAAGGCTAAAGCTGAGAAGGCAAGCACTATGCGGCTGTCCCAAACCAAAACCTAGTAAGAGACATTTTTTCAGTAAAAGTTTTTTTTCGTCATTCGTTTCTTGAATTTTGAGCCGCGTGTTATGCAAAAACACCCGTATTTCTATCTCATTTAGAACCAAAGCTACGAGACCCACTAATCCTAGTAACTCCACTTGTTACACTGCGAAACAAAATCAAAATCCTAGCATGTAACATTTCCAAATCCAAATACCTCGTAAATGGTGCTCATACTAGGTGTTTGAGTTTGAAATTACTACTTACTAGGTTTTTCAATTTGGGATTGGCTATTACTAAGTTTTTGAATTGGAAAACAATGCTATAATTGTACCTACAATATCAAAAATGCTCACGCGAAACACAGCAACTCCATACAACTCGTCCGAGTCCCAAACCTGCTGATTTTAGATTCGGACCAGTTGTACCTTAAACCAAAAGTGAAGTGGACAACTCGTCCGAAAGAAGATCGTTGTTACTTTTCAGGATTCCTTACGGTGTTTTTTAAATATACAACCATTTAAAATGATATATCCAAGGGCCTCCGCTTTTTGAAAGCATAAGTTGGAAAGATCTATAATATCGCGAAATAAGCTATCAAACTAGAAATAGTAATATCTCGCTAACTACCGATCGTAGAGCACCAGTTTGTAACGGTTCTTTATAGTATTCGTCAGAATATTTATTTCTTTAAGTAATTATCTCAAAGAGTATCCCAATCTACAAGTAAAGAGGACAACTCGTCCAAGGTCTAGTTTTCATTCGGACGAGATGTAACCCTTAGAACAATCAAATAGGACATAATTGCCATCGGTTTTTAATAAATGTCTTTTTTGATAATTATTTTGTATCATTTACTTATTATTTTATGTCAAATCAAGCTAAGTCAGGTCAGCCAAATTTAAGTAAAACTTTTACTAGGTTTTTAGTGACGAACACTAATTCAACTATTCCAATCTTCCAACTTAAATGCCTAGTAAGAGACTATACTAGGTTTTTGATTTTGTTTCTGGATAAATCGTCTGAAAATATTTATGTAGTAAGTCTCATAAAACGTGTATGTGGTACAGTTTTTCGATTTTAATACTCTTAATACTTGTAGAAAAAAAAATTCTACCAATTAATCACGAACGAATAGTTCATAAAATTTCATACTTTTGAAGAGGCACGTAAAAAAGTTTGTTTCGCTTCTCCTGTAAATTTTTCAAAATGTCTCTTACTAGGTTTTGGTTTGGGACAGCCGTATGGCAAGCTTATGGATGTGGGTTGTAATCATACACCAGTCTGTATATTTCTTAAATGGACTGAGTAACGGTGTAGAATTTAAAAGGAGATAAAAAATTTAATACTATACTATACAAAAATGCTTTATTGTAAGTACACCAGAAAAAAAGAACATTACAGAAATACATTACATAAGACAAGTACAACGAGCGGCTTTATCGCTTAGAATCGATCTCTTCCTGACATCTTTTGGATGAAAAGGATTATGTGATTTTGAGAAAAGCAGGTTTTGACGTAGAAACTGATTCTGTGTGGTGATGCGTTTGAAACCAGACTTTTTTTAACGTATACATTCTAACTCATTCATAATTGACTTTATGAGCAACGAAAATATGAATCAAGGAATAGAAAAAATTACTACTGGTATATACAATTAAAACCATTGAGCATTCATAACTCATTCTTACCATCAATAAAATTATAACGAGACGTCTGTAATCAGGTTATAAAGTAGCTATTTGCGACGCTACTGACTGTACCTAAATACGCTGGTGGCGACAGGACGTTGGCGGGGTGCGGTGGGACGTTGCGGGCCGGTGGTGGTTTAATTGGCAACTCGAGCTCATTAGCGGAAACAGTGCTACAGTCGCTCAACTATCACAAAGCGAACGGCTGAGAGGCGAGGCGAGCTTCGTAGAATCATATCTGTTTTGAATAAAATGATCGTGATTAGACGACGAACTAACACACCTGTGATAGTTCGTCGAAATTCTCGTCGTAAGAAAATTCTTAAAGGGGGTGTCTATTTATTACTTGAAGTGTTCAAGGGGGAGGGGGTCAAGCTAAATCTTTCCAAATCTCACTTGGGGGAGAGGTGGGTTTTTATCAAATACCTATCACGTTTTTTTAAAGCAAGTGATTTTAAACTACTCTCAAATACGACTCTTAGCTAGTCTTACTTATAAGTAAAAAACATGTGTATTTTCTTTTTAATAGTTTTTGTCAATAGTTTCAGCCAAAACACAAATTTTAAAAAATTTCACGTGCGATTTGGGGAGTTTAGGAAAATCTTACGTAATCTCAGTAGAGAAAAATACCTCAAGTAATTTATGCACACTCCTAAAGTAAAAAAGCTTTGATTACCAAATAAAAATAATGTTTCGAAATCCTACATTATTTCAACCCTACCCACAGATGTTAAACCGACGGCTTTGATAATGTCTACACTATTACTTAGTTCTTCAGGAAGCTTGTTAGCAAGTAACACTTTGTGCGTTGTTACCTTGTTAGTGTAATTTAAGGGCGAGGATATAAAAGTGAAGTGCTTAGTTTACGAGCGCTAACGAAGGAGTCGTAACGGCGCGATAACGGCCGATCGCCGTAACGACGCCGTGTTTGTCGATGGCGGCGCCTCATGGCTGTGACCACGGGGGCGGGCGGTACGTAGGTAAATGGTACAATTGGTATTGACATTAATCTTGAGTATAATGAGAATCGTGTCCGTGTAAACACTATACAATACTCCTACAAATTAGTGTGAATATATGATCTTTTCAGTTATCAATTGTAAGTTTCCGGCCACGCGTGAAATTTCCGGTGAAAACTGACAAAAATTCGCCCTCTTAACCTCTGTTTACAGAAATCGTAGCTATATTGAGGCAGTTATAAGAACCTCACTCAACCAGACGGTAAAAACGTAACTCTTTTTAAGCCCCATGTACTTATTTTTAAAAAGGGAACAATAGCGGCCGGCGGGTGGGCTCGCGGGTGGCGTGACTCACGCTTGGCCGCTTCGCAATCGGAAGGACATTAACGCTGCTCGATGGAGTGCTCCGACAGACTATTAGCCATGCGATGTGCACTAACCACTTAGCTATCTATTCTGCCCTCTACTCTACCCATTGATTTAGAGACTACTAAAGTGAAATTTATGTAGATGATTTCAATATTTGCTAAAAGATATAAACGTGTAGATTATAATAAGACACAGTCAAACACATCAACTGGACCGTGAACGAGGCGGGGGGAGACGAAAACCATCCAGCAATCACACTCGCAAATGAAAACGTTAATATTAATGCATCCGCCGAGTCCATCATTACTCACGGAATAAAACAGAAATCTCTGGAATTAATGGAAAACATAATAATCCAGCCGTTTCCGGAAAGTAAAATAAGCCGATGCTGCGGAATTTTCCCGTTGCCAGTGATATTTCTCGATTGTGGGTACCCCCGCGGGCAAACACATCACAGTACTGAGAATTGGGCTTGTTGATAAATCGTTAAATGAAATGATACTGTAAATGTAAGCCTTTTGGTAGAGGATAGTTATAAATAATCAAGGGAGGTTTCTACGGCTGCGCGGAAGCAGCAATGTCGCGGCGGTCCGGAGCAGGCACCCCCCGCCCCGCAACAAGTGACATTGTTATATGATTTCCGCACAAACGGAATCCCAGAGGCTGGATTTACTGCTGCGGAAACTCACAACTCACGTGACAGGCGAGTTCATATTTTATAATGGAGGCTGCGTTATAGGGAGCCGAGTTAGGAAGCGGCTAGATAATAACTTTATAAGGTTCGCCTTATATTCATTGTCATTAAATAAAATGTCAGGCTGTGTTTATTTTTAAGTATTTTTTATTTTTATTTTAGTCTAAACGACTTTTACATTTTTAAATTAAACTTTAACTGTATCGTGTCAAAGAGGACATGGTTAACAAAGACGACGTATTGTAAATATGGAGATGATTATCCGTCATTTAGAGAGGAGAATGGAAGAAAAATAAATGTTGTCCCGACCCCACTTAGCGAGGGATGAGGTCCGGAGATATAACTTGAACTAATTTTATTTGTTATTCTACGTACTCTACATGTAGACTTAATATTGCCATTCTTGTAGACTACAGTTTTTATTATACTACAATGTATATGTATGCAAGAATACAAGAATACAAGAATTTATTTATAAAAATAGCATTTTACACGTCAGTTATAAATCATAATTATCGTTCAGTATATCTTATTAATAATTTGATAATATTCCTGATAATAATTATTTTATACATTATAAAAATTTCGATTTAAATTAACATTTAAATTTAGTTTACATTATAATAATATTTAAATATTGACTATCTTACTATTGCTTGCCGAAGTCCTCTACAGTTCGGGTAATTCGAGGAATTCACCCATGCTGTAGAAAACCCTCTCCAACAACCATTTCTTCAGACGACCCTTAAACACTGCGGTGGAGGCTGCATTTCGTATACTATCTGGTAACCTATTGTAGACTGCGGGGCCCGAGATGAACACCGATCTCTTCGACTTGTGCAGTCTGTGTGTTGGCGTCACCAGCCTGTGCTGGTGTTTATTGCTGCGGAGAGCGCGTTCTGCGTTAACTCCACGGCGGTGGAACAGGTGCAAGTTTAGATGCGTGAACAAGGCCACTTGGTATATTAGTTCACATTGTAGAGTCATGATGCCCAGTTCCTTAAAATATTCCCTGCATGACTCATCGTTCTGGATGCCCACTATGGCTCGGACAGCCTTCTTCTGCATCACAAAGGCCCGCTCAGCTTCGCTGGCTGGCGCCCACAGTTCCACGCCATACGACAGCGTGCTGTGGACTGTCGCGAAGTAACAGGAGCGCACAACATCGCGGGTGGTAGTGCTCGCCAACCTGCGTAATGCAAAAGAAGCCCGTCCAAGTCTTGAGCAGACGGCATCTATGTGGGCGTCCCATATGAGAGAACTATCGAGCTGGAAACCAAGCAGCTTTGTTGTTTGCACCTGCTCTAGCACCGTTGTTCCTGAGTAGACTTTGAGAGCGGTTGGTCTACCGCCGTTGAGCTTGAAGTTGATGAAGCAGGTCTTGTCTCTGTTCAGTGCGAGGCCGTTCAGCTTGAACCATGCTCCTAATTGCTCGACCACCGCGTTTAGCCTACTTTCCAGCTGGATTTCCGTAGACGCGGTAATCACAGCTGCTACGTCGTCTGCATACATGTAGATTTCCGCGCCCTGGATTGCAGCGGGCAGGTCGTTTAGAAGCAAGCTAAACAGGGTGTTCGATAAGCACGACCCCTGCGGAATTCCCATGGTATTTTCCAGCTCCGAAGACATCTCTCGACCCCCGTCGCCGACAACAGCTTGAGTGCGCTTGGCTAAAAACGATGCCATTATAGAAACCGCGGGACCTCGGATGCCGTAAAACTCTAGTTTTTTAGCGACGAGGGAGTGGTCAGCTGTGTCGAACGCGCGCGATAGGTCGCAGCACAACAAAGCCACGCGCAGACCAGCCTCGCGCGCGCTCAGCACGCGCCACACCACCTCCCGCACCAGGTCCGTGGTGGCTCGACCCGGTCGGTACGCGTACTGTCTGTCCGAGAGAATGTTACGGTCGGACACAAACTCAAGCAGTCTTCGGTTCAATCCTACTTCTAGGATTTTACCTAGTGCTGGAACCATAGATATTGGCCTGTATGATTTGGCGTCCGACTTTTTACCTTTGCCCTTGTAAAGAGGGCAAATTTTAACCTTCTTAAGTGCTTCGGGATATTTCCCTTGCCTAAAGCAGGAGCTGCACATTAAAGCAATTACGGGGGCGAGGGATTTTGTCGCTAATTTTATAATACTAGGGGAAAGGTTATAGATGTCGGTGCTTTTTTTAGGAGCAATGTAAAAATGAACTATTTTCATTACTTCCTCTGAAGTGACTGGTCGAAGCCATATAGAGGCATCGCAGGCCGCTAACTCGAGGGACATGGTAGCTGCCGCGCGCGGGACGTCCGCAGGGGGCGCCCCGCACTTACTCGCAGCAGTTACGAACTCTTCGTTCAGCGCATCCAGCAGCAGTTTCTTGGAACCGAAAGAGCCGCCGTTTCGATCTCGGATACAGTCCGTAAAGTCCAGCCGTTCACGCCTGCCGCGACCCAGCTCTGCATTTACTACCTGCCACATACGTTTAGACTTATTAGGGTCCTTTTGAATTTGTTTAGAGTAGTATTCCGTACGTTTATGTTTTAGTGATAAGTTATATTTTATATTTAGTTTGTTAGCAAACTCAGCGACTTCTTCGTTATCAGGGAAACGGCTTTGTAGATTTAATGTGTCGAAAAGAAAATATTTTAAATTTAAAATGTCTGAATCCATCCATCTATTGCTATTTTTAGGTACTGGTAGTTTTCTTACGGGGAAACAGGTGTTCATTTTACCGGTAAGCTTGGAAACTAGTGCATTGGCTAGGGCGCAGCAGTCGTAGAACGATGAATCGACTACTTCATTCCAATCGACCGACTCTAAGGCGGTCAAGAAGTTTATTTGGTTTAACGTGTTAAAACTGCGCCTTAACGTAAACAGTGGCGGGAGCGCAGCGACGCGTTTTATCGTCAGGCGTTGAGCCTCGTGATCGCTGAGGTGCGGGTTCACTCCGGTGACGCCGAGCACGCGCTCCGCGGGGAGGTTGGTGTAGGCGTGGTCCAGCAGTGTACCCTGGCCGTCATGGAAACGCGTCGGGAAATCCACCAACTGAGTAAAGTTATTGCTTGAGAGAATGTCCGACAGCTGTTTTGAGAGAGGAGAGTTTGCTAGTGTGTTAATATTTGTGTCACCCATTATTATCGCAAGCGAGCCCTCTTCATTAATCTTTTGCAATAACCTTTCGAACAAAAGTAGGTACTCGGGGTGGCTCGTTTTATTCGAGTGGTAAATACCTACAACTAATATATTTTCAATAGTTAGATGTACGGCGCAAATATCGAAAATCTGCTCTCGGGCCAGGTTACAGTACTCTACACAGTTACTTACCTTGATTCCAGATCTTACGAATATGCAGCTCCCACCGCGCTCAATACGCGGTCTACAATATGTCGATAGCAGGTCATAGTTACTTAATGTAACTGAATCAATTTCATGGCTACGAAGAAAATGTTCTGTTATCACAAGAATGTCACAAGCAAGCACAAATGAATGATGATATTTTGAAATTATTTGGTTCCGTGTAGTCTTAAAAGATCAGTTCCACGGTCTGTGAAACGTTTTTGAATGATAAAAGTTTACAAAGTGTAATGAAACTGTGATTCCGCGTCTCAAATGTACCAGAATGAAGTTGTCGTTTCGCAACTGTTATAGCGTTATCCAACGGCTACGGTCGCTGCGGGCTAAAAACACTCCTAAAGTTTTAAAAACTGAGTCTAGAAAAGCAGATTTCTTATGATAACTAATCGTGAATAACAAATGGGATTAGCCTGTATTTGCTTTTCCTTTTAACTTCAGTAGAACTCAAATTTCCTTTGTATTTTATTAGAAAAAGCTTTAAATTGAAACAGTAAGTTTACAGTCTGGGAGTGGATAAAGTGGAAAATTAACACCGAACTACAAACAGAGTCAGGTTGCAAATTTCCAAGAGCAAAATTTAAATAAAATAAAGTCGGTTTTCGTGGGAAAAAACAGGCGCGGTTGTATATTGCTCAATATCCAAAATTTTGGCATCGCCACTAAGTAATGTGGCTATAAAATTATTTAGATTAGTGTTAAGTTTTATTTAATAGTATGTAATTATTTATAAGGCAAACATGTATTAGACACATAAGTTATACATGTGATAGTGGTTTCTATTTCGCTTCTTCCACTAGTGGACAAAAGATTGAAGCGAACTGAAAATCAATTATCACTTTATTTCTTATATTATTTTGATAATTATGTATGTACCTATAGTATTAAATTTGACTTATCTAAGTGCTTATTTTAAAAGCCTAAAGAAATAAAGATATTGATTTACTGATTTGATTTAGTTTTGATATTAGTATTTAAAATACGGCACTGGCATTTTCTATTAGAGACCCAAGTCCCTAACTATTAAGAATAAAAAAAAACAAGCTCAATTTGCAAACATATGCGAGTCGCGGTCATTCAACGCGTGTGATTTTAATCATTTGAATTAATCCCGGAGATATTTATTTTATGAAAACACACCTTTGATAAAAAACGGAGTGAATTAAAATCTCTATTTTCCTACTGTGTGGGATATATCGGTTGTGGACAACGGGAATACATGATAGTTCGTCAATACGGACCAATAAAAATAATTTCAATTTCATATTTCTTATTCGATTAATTTTTGGAAATCTTAATCGTAAGTGTTAGAGAATGGCAATATATGATGGCCGTATGATTTGCATAAAGAGCGCGTGTGCAATCCGATAAAAAGCGCATGTGCAATCCCAAAGCGTACAGGTAGTGTAGATATCTCGCGGCGAAGACAAAAAGCACACATCGTCATATTTCTTTTGTGCCATAAACGGCGGCGGTGCTTTCGTGCGCATTTTATCGCAGCGGGATAAAATAAACTACAAATAAAACAGGGCTTAATAGGAAATGCACGTAACCGAATGTTTCAAAAAGACTGCCCGTTTAGGTATAAATTAGCTATGTTTTGGTCATAGCTTGTTTTGTTTTGAGGCAGTTATTATTTCAGTATGAAATATTGTCACATTCTTATAAATTACCATTCTGGTTTTGTTTTGTAAACAAAACAAAAATATAAGGTAAGTATAAGTTGGTGGTACGTTATAAGTTGTTTTGTCTTAAAGAAACTCTTTAAAACTTTAATTAAAAACCAAGCAGTGGCTTTTTCGGACTCATATCTCATAATTAAAGTATTGTCGTGACCTAGCCAGGGCAAGGGGCGGGCGGGGCGATACTTTACACAATATTAGGCGAGTTGAGATTAAGGCTGCTGATCACAATCTGCGTTAAGTGCGACAGCTGCTCCGCGCCAGCGCGCTTAATTTACACAACTTTCTGCCATTTCAAAGAACTTAGAATTTCCTTTCAAAAGTACTGGGTCGAAATTAGAATACTTACTTGATATGCCAAACCGACAAGAGCTTTGATCGGTTAGTCACAGTCTCAGGTGTTACCCACTAAAATTTCTATGACCATGGTCATGTAGGGGAGTGATAACTCCCCTCTCTCCCCTACTCGGCTTTAACCCAATTACCCCTTGGAATCGTTACCTCTTGTTGTCACGGAACAGATTCATTACACTTTCAAATATCAATATGTCCGTTACCACGAGCCCCAAGCGCGGGGCTGGAGCGGGCCGCGGGCGGGGGTCGTGACGTCACGCACAAGCTCCATCAATCAAATTCAAATTAATTTTATTTGCGATGAACATTCTGGCAATGTCGCTTCATTTTGGATTATCATCATTTATGTTGAAACTACTACCTAAATTGAGTTTCAAATAAACAAGCACCTACGCGAACGTCAGTGCGCCCAATATCGAGCAGGATGGGAAAATAAATATCGCGAGAAACATTTTGTGAGCGTCCGACATGTTTGTAAAACTCTTATCTCGCTACGCGGCACCGCGTCACGCCACGTCACGTCACACCACGCCGCCGCCGAGGGCGTCGCGACGCCGCGATGTCAATTCATCAATCAGCGCAGAGCCGCCGCGCTCTCGGGCGAGGCTTTGATTCGCGCGAGCCGTGGGGAGCTTATTGACTTCATCTGACTCCGGCTTCAAAAGCACTTTCTATAATAGCCTTTTCATAATGGCGACATTTTTAATCAACTCGATGACAGTATCGTTTGTTCGTCTCGACAAACCGACCGAGGAGAATTTCCCGATAGACTCAGTCTTTCGGGAAATTCTCAAAACGGTAATCTTGAAACAATCCTTAGCATTTTTAATCAATGAGCAACGGAAGTTACTGATAAAGCGGAGCGATCCATGCTGAGAGCAACGTACAATGCAGCCCTAGCCGCCCGCCCTCGCCGCCGCCCGCGGCCATTGCACGCAGCGAGTGAACATTTAGCAGCTTTTACGGTTAAATAAAAGAGTGAAGCCACAGCGATGATTGATTTACAGCCACTGACCGCACTCGCGCGCACACAGACATTTAACCGACCTACATTTCAACT
Organism: Eupithecia centaureata; assembly: GCA_944547425.1. Taxonomy (NCBI): domain Eukaryota; kingdom Metazoa; phylum Arthropoda; class Insecta; order Lepidoptera; family Geometridae; genus Eupithecia; species Eupithecia centaureata. Next base: position 3,459,886 of record OX155691.1, on the reverse strand, counting down.
TCCAGTCAGTTTTATTTGAAACCATCCACGCAAATTAACGTGATCACTAAAATCTTGACAACATCGTTAGTATCAACCGCTGGGAATAAAGGATGCTGAATGGAGGCGAATAACAAGATGAATTGGGAAGCCCCGCGATGTTATTTACTGCTCGATGGGAGGACGCGGGAAGCAATGAATCTCTAAGACAATGAAATAAAAGAATGAGGATAGTTTAGTTAGAAAGCGGTTAGGAAACATCCGGAGGGAAGCTCGAAGGAAAAACTTTATCAATTTACTCGTAGTTAAAATATCCTGTAGATCAACTTTTATAGGTTTCATAGCTTTTGGGATTTTAATGGAAAAATATAATTCACAAAGAAATAAAAAAAAATGGAAAAAGTCATTCATCAAAAAAGCATACGTCCCGACCTAATTCGACCGCGGCGGCGATTGATTTACACGCGCGCGCCAGGGCTGCCCAAACGCCGCGTCCCTCGGGGCCGCTGCCGCTACCCGGCGAACCTTCCTCAAGGTAATTGAAAATTATCTAACTCATGTGGATTTGCTGTTCGACATGATAGGGGAAAATGCGCTGTGTTCAAAGATAAAAGAGAGATTTTTATTTTGTCCAGGTTCAGAGTTGTAAGTAAAAATTACAAGTGTCAACCCACGGCTTCGCATGCGTTGTTCCTATAAAAACGTCCCATGGAAACAAATTTATGGGATGAGAAGTAAGCCTATGTGTTATTCCAGGGCTAGAAGTAGGTAGGTACGTCTATTCAAAATTTCAAGCCCATTTCATTGAGTACTTTTTGCATGAAAGAGGAACAAATGGATGTTTGTTCTTCTTTCACACAAGAAGTACTCCGATTGGCCGTCCATATTTTATATTATTATTGAAGGAAATAATTACGCGTTTATAATTTAAGTTAGGACGTTTTTTCACACACATCTGGGGCAAAATAGGAAAGAACATGGTGTTATGGATCATCCCTGTAGTAGCCCTGTGCAATGCACGAGTGCGGAATCTATCGCGCCGCCGGCCGCGTCCCGCTTTGACCGAGAGCTGCCGATTTCACGCGGGACTTGTCTTGAATACTCAACTTAGGCTGGTATTCACTAAAAGATAATCGGCAATTACGCAGTTTCGTTCAGTCGTCAAAAACTGTTTGAAATTTAAACATCTGGTGATGGATTTGGGTCTTAAAATACTGACAAAACTAGAATCTAACGATCAACTTGATATGTTTAGTGTTTCCTCCAATTTTTTCTGGACCTGGAGTTCCTGGAGACCTCCAGGTGCGATTGAGTACCAAACAAAGTTATCTACATAATCAAAGAATTAGTAAGCTGAAGTGGCAGTGAGCCACATATAGGTATCCCACGAAGAACCGACAACCGCTGATGCATCCTTTTCTAAGATGGCGACCGCGACTCGGCCAACGTAGTGGGGACAACACACAGACAGACTGCATACAGGTGCTGGATGTGACAAGCTGCAAGCAGGGTTTTGCAGCACTTATTCCCAGATTCTTCATGTAATCAATAATAAACACAACTTCAAAAATGCTGTTTTTCACATTATCGCCTTTTTTCCTTATTTTCACTTTCCATGTGGTGTAAAAGCACGTCAATGTGGTATAAAGCTAGGTATCATCTGTAAACCCGGGCCACCGCAAATATACGGCGGTGGTCAGCGCGGAGCCGCCGTGCCGCCCTAATATATTGCCTATTCATTATTTTCGATACAAAGCCCTGGAATTACCTGTCCATAGCGACGCATATTTCACACCTATCTGAATTGCTTTAGGTACCTGTATCTATTGTCAAATAGACGGTGAACACGAAATTGTTGACACACGCTTAGATATAAGCTGGAATTTAGACATATATTTGCTCTCTATGTTATGGTCTTGATAATGAATGTTGATAGAAATCGGTGCCCAAATAATCGTATCGCGACATTATTTACAAAGGCCTCCCATTGGAGCTTGTCACCGGCCGTGCCACTCCCAAAGTTACTTGACTCCTGAAATAGCACGGGTGAGCCGCTGCCTGGGTCTACCAATACCCGTCGTCTGCGTCCGTAAAACGGGACGCTTTCCGTGATGGATGCTCCCATAACTCATTAAAGCAAAAACAAACGTTTTCAGACATATTTCCATGTTTTGTTTGCGCGACGCATTCGCTGATCCGTGACGCTCGAGCAGGAAATGACCTATTTTGCCATTATTTATCTTTTTCATGTAAAAATAAACAACACAAAAAACGACAACTTTTTCACCCGTGTAACAACATCTTGGTTCGTTTATTTAAAAAGAAAGAAAATATTTTTACACAACAAGAACTGATTCTAACAAACTTAAATACTATGAGACGTTTTTTATTGTGTAGTACGCAACAGAGTCCAAGGCCTATGGCTTCTCAGCGTTGTGCTGGATAAACACTCATGTGTCTACCCAGCGCCGGTTTTCAGCGGAGACCTAGACAGTGAAACGCCACGACCGTCAAGGGTGGTGTGTTTACATCCATTAAAATATCAAACAAAGAAAATCATGTGAAAAAATGATAAACCAAGTTTAAAAGTCTATTTCGCGACAACCGCTCGAAGCAAACAATTGTACTGTGTGCGCGCGGGGGCGAGATAGCTGTTTGTTGCTAACACTTGCCGAGCAATTAGCGACGTTTGTTTGTCATCCGCCGCGACAGGCGGGCGAGGCGAGCGGCCTCGAGGAACACTAAGACGCTGCAGACTCCGGAGGATTTCAGCTCTTTCAGTGATTTTAAGATCTAAGATAGCATAGAGAAGGATAGTACAGTTGGGTATCGTGATGACATGTGCTACAGGTTTTTCCGAAACCTATCACAATTCACAGGTCATCACTACCTAGTATATAAAAAAGTCGCTTTCTCTGTCCCTATGTCCGTCCATATATACCTTTGAACGCTTAAATCTTTAAAACTGCACAACGGATTTTGATGCGTTTTTTTTAATAGAAAGAGTGATTCAAGAGGAAGTTTTATACGTATAATAAAACCATGCAAAGCCGGGGCGGATCGCTAGTGGTTTATAATTTACGGTGGCTATGTTCTTAAGTAAAAGCAGAGTAATTCCCTTTTTATAGTTCATACCTAAGAATTTATTGTAAACGAATAATTACTCAGTATTGATACATTTAAAATCATTATTAGTGCTTCTTTAGACTTTAAGCTTTATTATTTTAGTTAATGCTACATGATTATTTCCAAAAGCAAACGGTCCTCGACCGCCATTGAAATGGCAGGAGGGATAATGTTAATAATGTTCGAACTAGTATCTGGTCGCGGCTTCACGCGTTGTTTATATAGAAACTTCTCAAGGCTGTTTCAATCCCATGAGATCTGATTTAAGGAATGAAATATAGCCTATGTTTCATTCCAGGGCTAGAACTACTTCTAATAGTTTCAGCCGGATAGGTTCAGTAATTTTTGCATGAAATAGGAACAAACATCCATACAAACTTATCCATTTATATTATTAGTAAGGAGTATGGATATACTCGTAGGTACATTTCTCGATGTTTCTAGCTAATCCGGCCATCCATCGCATCCCGGCTCAACTACTCCTGTTCAGAATCCGACCGAGTTCACATTCGAAAATCCATCAGCACGATTGATTAGTAAAACTACATTACATTTATCTTTTAACCTATAGTTGTCTTTGACTCAGAAAAAACAAAAGATTCACAAAAAAAACAACTTCTATTATCCCAGCAAATATTGGAGCCCGAAAGTTGAGTTTTGTTTTGATTGTTCATTCACCAAGGTGTAATATCTTGTCTGAACAAACTAAAAACAAATGTTCGGCGGTGCTATAAAAGCAGCTAGCGCTGCTTATCTTCGTCTCGACTTGTTCAACGTTATGTAATAGGTAATGAAATACTTTCGAACATCCTAACAATATTATATGTACATGCGAAAGTTTATGTGAATGTTTGTTTTTCTCCATAACTTCTCGTACTCCACAGATTTTAAAGAAACTTGGAGTGGGTTATCATAAGTTCTGGAATGTTGTATTCCATATGCTTATTTTTGAAAATACTCTTCCAAAAAGGTTATTCCTTTATTCGATGCGCTAAAACTCGGTAAAATAGAATGCAGAGTAAATAATGAAAGACTGTTATTTTTCGGAAATGAATTTTAAAAGATAATATATAATATAATAAATTGTTAAAAAAATGAGTTTCATATATCCTTGAAAACCCATTATTTTTATTCTTCGTTGAAACGAATCATCGAACTTTTGTTTATGGTTTAGCAGAGGGGACATTCAATAACCACGATGTGTGGCGAGTTTCGCCGAGAAGTTCTCCTGCGAGAAAAGTTGAAACGGCGGCGCTTGTTTTAATTATACACATGTACACATGTGTTACATTTAGATGTCTGGACGCTTGTTAGTTCGACGACGATGAGACGACCGATGTGGCGCGGTGGGCGAAGGTCCGCCTGCGACGCAGGAGGTTGCGGGTTCGATTCCCGCCTCGGAACAAATTTGTGCACGATCTGCAGAAATTTGTTTCGTTGGTCTGGGTGTTTAATATGTATAATAAAAAGTATCTATCTATGTAGTATATTGTATTAAGTATATCAGTCATCTAGTACCCATAACACAAGCTCTGCTTAGCTTGGGGCTAGATGATGCTGTGTGGACTGTCCAGAATTATTTATTTATTTATTTATTTATTTTAGTTCTCTGTTCCTAATTCTAATTAGGTAGTATTAAGATTTGATTATTAAATTGTGTGTGTTAGACTTTTTTAATGTTTCGTTTGTTCCTTTTTAGTAAGTGCAGTTGGTTGGTGCAATAAAAATACGTTGATTTTTTTGGAGTATTTTTCTTTAAATTTTAAACCACTATTGGTTTTTTGTTTGTAAGCCTCGAGACTCGAGAAGACTCGAGAATTTAGTCTCGAGAATTCTCGTGCATCGAGAATGAAAATAGTTCGAGAAATCAGAAACCCTAATACTTACAAACATTCGCGTTAATCAGTTCAATTCAGTTTGGTTCCCCTGGGCTATACGGGTTTTCAAAATTCTTCTGAACGTCTGAGACAGACAGACAGACAGACAGACAGACAGACAGACAGACAGACATGAATGAAAAAAATTACAGTTTTGGCTTGAGTATCGATAATAGAGAGCCCTCCAAAAAAAATTTTCAAAATATCTTCAATGTACAGAATTTGACCTGTTACAGTTTTATTATAAGTATAGATATATAGATTAACCTTCCACTTGAATCACTCTATCTATTAAAAAAAACCGCGTCAAAATCCGTTGCGTAGTTTAAAAGATTAAAGCATACATAGGGACATAGGGACAGAGAAAGCGAGTTTGTTTTATACTATGTAGTGATATAAGACAAAATAAATATTTATTAACAACGAAGATTACCACCAAGGAATAGCTTGGAGCTAGATGATGCTGTGTGGATTGTCCAGCATTATTAATTCATTATGATGAATAATTTAGTTTATAATAACGTTTCTTTTAATTTTATGTAAATCTGCTGTGAATCAACATGTCCGCCCGTAAAGTCAATTACGATTAAGTTAATAATTACCATCAAGTAACACATTGCGTTCTCGAAATAATTGGATCGCTGCTCTTTGCAATATATAAGCTCATTTCAACTCTCGTTAAACATTATTCGACCTACATACAAGGTATTAAAAACCAATTTTGCTGCCATTAAAACAACCATTTTGTGTAAATAATGAAATTAATAATTAAAAGTTGTGAAATGACGCTATATTACAGATAATGACCATTAGGTACCGTACCAGTTTAGACACCAATTTCTGTTATTAAATGTACTTTGTTGTGAAAATTGTGTTTGGTGTTATAAAAGACCTCTTAAATACTCCGAGATCTACTTTGCGGCTGCGGTTTTGGCTGCAAATTCATCTCGCCTTCATAATCTAATCAGCTACAAAGCCCTTAAATAATTGTGTTTCCAACGCTCTGAGAGAAAGGCCCGCTCCGCTCTCCCTCCCCGGTTCCACAGAAATAACTCGGGTTATTTCCCTGATGCGAGCTCGCGTACAAATGTTGCTGTCTCCAGCGCGGCTACACAGAGCTAAAACATGGTCCAATTCGTAAGTACTCTCAAACAGTGAGCACAAAAATTATTTACAAAGCGCAGCGCGAACTACAAAGAACCTGCTGTCTTGAATAGTCGAGTCCGCGACGCCCGCACTGCGATAAGCGTTTAAAATTTCAAGTAAAATAAACGAACCGTTTTTCTAACTAGATTCTTTGCCTCTTTTTTTATTCTTTAGTTAATTATCGAAAATCTGTTTCCACTAACGGAGACGCACGAGATTATATTGTTTGATGATAGGTACTTCTTTTTTATTTAAGATGAAGAGATCTAAGCACTAATTTCAACGATGTGAATAATTCAACAGATAGATACCTAATAAATAACTTTATTGTACCGATCAACAAATAATCAAATCAAATATGTAATGCAATCTCAAAGTAATCCACTGGTTTAGTGTCAATATCTTTCGCGTAATCAAAACGAAATATATTCGATTTAGGCTATTTAAAGTAAACCAAGTTAAGGTTGATAAAAACGTAAAAGCAGAAACGAACGAAATGAAAGAAATTACCTTAAACTTCAAAGGGCTCCACATGATGAGCTATCGAAGAGAATTTGAGTTAAGCAGCGTATGTAAAAATTCGTCAACTTACAGACGTGGAAACTTCTAGACTTGTTTATTTCAGTAACTACTTATGTATTGATACTTATTTATTGCTACTTATGTATTGGTACTACTACTTACATACTGGTGTGGCCCTAGAGAATCCTTACGTGATATAGTATATCCAATTTTTGTAATGTATAAAAAGTTATATCAGTCATATAGTACCCATAACACATTGGGGCATTGCTTATTAATAATTGCTTATTATATTATATATATTATAATAATATATATTATATTATATTTAAAGAAAGCATAATAGCAGTATCAAGTCAATATAATGATAACTTGTAGTACTCTCATAGAAATATCAATCGGTTTTCTACACGTTTTGCCCACAGCAGCTAGGCTAAACAAGATTAATGTACTTATCTTATAGAGGGCAATACGCTTTTACAAAAAGACTCCTAGTGATTTTCAAAATGATTAAAAGTAAATTAATTCAAACATATTGTCAAAACTCTTTATTGCCAAAATGCATACTACAAATATCAGATTATCTAGAGGATAAAACAGCTTGCGACGGGTTCGGCTCCAACTTGAAAACTAACAACCTAACAAGGTAAAGTTTTCTTGATCTTTACTTTACTTTAAAATTGAACGAAAATCAAAATAATCGTTTTATTTCCTAGTTTTACTTGAATTTTTATTTATTTGAATTAAACCTAATAAAGCACTTTGAGTTTGGAGATGAATATATTACAAACCACTACTATGCATTCCACCCTTATTAAGTTTTGTCTAAATTTAGGTATACATTGTAAAAAAAATACATTCCCATCTTATTTCATCGTTATACATATTGGCACCTATCCCGTGCTTCTTCGTAGTGTGGTGTAGCACGGGACTGCATTTTTATGCAGTCGTAAAGTTCACTCGCGCTAACAGAAGTTTAAATGAGAGAAATAGAGTGTGAGCGCCCTCTCGGCTTCGCGGGCGCAGCACTACGCTAGTGATGGGACAGGACCGAGGTGTCGTGCGAGGCAGGTTGTCCCTCGCGTGCGGCGCGTGCGGTAATCTCTAAACAAAGAACCAAGTTTTAATTGTTCCTGGATTTAATTAAACCCGGTTCATCTGCTCCTTCCTCAGCTTTCGGGAATTTGCCAAACTTTGGGAAATTTTGCAAGTTTGGGAATTTCTCAAAGGTGAAGATGTAGGTAGTTCCGAACTCACATTATCATTTACGCCGGCTCTAATCAACTAATTCATGGGAATTGTTGTGAGCTCATTTTCATAAGTTATTGCCTCGGGGCCGACCTCTCGCTCGGTTTTCAGTTCTACTGAGATCCCTAATTCTAATTCTAATTCTAAGTGGGGGAACTGTGATCTGCACTGACATCTCGCATAGGAGTGTATTAGTACTGAGATCCCTCTGTAGTGTAATTATTTTACTTGTTTAGACTGAACCAGCTACTTTGACACAGGTAGTGTCGCGTCGAAGACAAGTCAATAGCGTCTGCCAAGGCCCGATGCCGAGGCTTCGTCTGCACAAATCACTCTATTGTTGTATCTGCTGTGCAAGGTTCTTGCACTCCTTAATGGCGCTGTGGGTGACAGTTCCGGTTCACAATAATGGACGAATTCCTACTAGTTTCCGACTACACGAGTGTTCAAACCTAGCCGTGCTCGCATGTAGACCTTCGTCACGTGTGTCAGATGGTGTGTCGATAGCACGCTGGGCCCAGCGCCGGCGGCGATACGTGGGTTCTTGATACCGGATGTTTTTTACCATCTTGTGTGTTTTGTGAACTGTCACACGCAGGCTGATCCACAATTGTGCTTACATCGATTGGAACGATACAGTTTGCAAAACAAACTCAGCAAAGTCAGCGGTAGAATTTTGTAACCGCACTTTACCGTTTTTATTTTCGGCAAACGGAACGATTACTTAGAGTTCCTTTTACATTTTCCGCGTCGCGCTGAGCAGTGTTTATGGCGGCTCGGCCCGGGGCGCAGCGCACAAATGGCCGCCGCCGCGCGCCCCCCGGATCTCAGCTAAAAAAGACAACTTCCAAACTGAGACCGACGCGGCGAAGCTCCAACCCCAATACTTTCCTATGGCATTTTCTTTCTATTCGCAAATCACCGAGATATCGTGCCATATCCCAAACTCTACTGGCAAATATACAAAACGATGCAGAGTATATTGACGTTTCTCAGTTATACAGGATGTTTTTTTGAGATACACGTATGTATGTATGCCCTTTGTATGCTAAAAATCAATTAAATCTTTAAAACTACGCAACAGATTTTGATTCGGTTTTTTTAATAGATAGAGTGATTCAAGAGGAAGGTTTATATGTATAATAAAACCATGCAAAGCAGGGGCGGGTCGCTAGTTTTCTTATAAATTGAGTCCTTTTTACGATTTTTTTAAAATCAGCAAAATTTTTCAGATCGGAGCCGTCTACTGCCATCTCAAAAAGCTACCTTGTAGGTATTTCCCTGTTTTGTAATCGATTTTACATCCTGAACAATGAAACGTATTGAAATTCGAAGACAAAACCTGAGTCGGCAGAGAAAAATAAACCCTACGCGCGAATTGATAACATGTGAATTTGAAAACTTGACAGTATTGTCCCTTTGTGTTGGATATATCGCAATCAATTTGCGCAGTAGACGCACTGAATGGAGCTATTTGCGCCAACATCTTCGAGAAATATGAGACTATCGGCTCCTGCTGGATCGGATCCCTCTTTTTGTCCCGTGACGTCACGCGGCGCCTTTACTTACACACACAAAACACAAGAGAACTTTAAGGTCTAGACAAAAGACTATTAGTTATGCTACACATTTGCCAGCAAATGTTCAGGATTATTTTGCTTAAAAGATTCAAATGTGTGAGTTTACTTCTAGTGTGTTTTTATTTCAGTAACGTATGTGTGTTAATCATATGAACATGCATAAATAAGTGAACAGTGATCAGAGACAGTGTTATGAATGTGTAATTACGCCGGATCTTGGATTCGGATCGCGGGTCGTGTGACTGAGGACACTGACACACATCCACTGAGATTAAAAATGAGCCAAGAAACCGAAAGACAAGCAGACATACTGGGAGAAGGTAATTACGCCTGTGTTAGTTCATCGTTTTCCGTCGTCGTAAAGGTAAAACGAAGTCGGTGTACTGGAAACCATGCTTTTTAATAGAGTACATACAGCAAGACAAATGAAGTGAGGGAGGCCCTCCAGCCAGGTAGGACGTTTACCTGCGAATGACTGCAGAAGTTTTAAATACCTGCCGTTTGATCGTAAGCTCCATCAGGTCAGGGGCAGTCCCATGGGACGCGCCCATGTCATGTCGCCTCTCGTCCCCTCCACTCAGCCCACAATCAAATAACCAACAGATTCAAATCTTCTATACATATAATAAAATCGTAGAGGTCGAATTTCTGTACAATGAAAAAAAATGCCATAAACCGAGTCAGGGAGATGTAAGAAGTATAATAAAACTAATTTGGTGTTATTTAAATTTTTTTGTTTCTCTGTTTGTCTGTTTGTCTGTTTGTCTGTTTGTACGGGATAAACTCCGAAACTACTGGACCGATTGTTATGAAATTTTGTATGGTGGTAGCTTATATCCCTGGTCAACATATAGGATACTTTTTATCCCGATAAGTTAAAGAGTTCCCGTGGGATGGCTAAAAAACTTTAATTGAGTAAGTACTGAATACTGATACTGCCATTATAATGTTATTTAATATGACTTCTTTTTACTACTCGCATATGAAAGTATACATACGGTACCTATACCAACACTGCACAGCAGCCTTTGTGATTCACTGCTGAATCACAAAGGCTGCCTGTCGCGCAGGCTCAGAACGCGCGAGCGGGCTATTGCGGATGGATGGTCATGACTCAAAGATATAAAAAATAATTTGTATTCTATGAGTAACAGTAATATTTTTTGTTGGATTCACATCATTATCAGCCTATTTTAGTCCACTGCTGGACATAGGCCTCCCCTAATGAGCACCATAGCGCCCTGTCTTTAGCTTGCCGCATCCAGCATCTGCCAGCAGTATTTCGCAGATCGTCATCCCACCTGGCCGGAGGGCATCCTACACTACGTTGGCCAAGTCGCGGTCTCCACTCAAGAGCACTTTTACGAAAACGTTTGTCGGTTTCTCGCAAGATTTGGCCGGCACACTGTTATTCAGCTTGCTAATTCTTTGAACTGTGTCGATAACTTTGGTTCTCTGTCGGATGTATTCATTACGAATCATATCCTTCAGAAAACAACTTCACATAATAAAATAAATAAAAATAAAAAGTTTTTATTTCAGACCAAAAGTGTCCATATGCTTACGAACAAAAATAAAATAAAATTAAAGTAAATGCACACAAAAAATAAAAATAAAAATAGAAATAGATATATTAAGACACTGTGGCAGGAGCCAGCTGGGCTGAGGATAATCAATGCAGGAAGTATTTTCCTTCATTGATCACCCTCACCACAAGGTACCTCCAGAGCGGAGATGATGGCCCCTCTGCCACAGTCCCCAGGATGCTGTTGCGACAATATATGCGACATAGCTCTTTCATAGGCTCGCTGAGCGACTTTGAACTGGTGTATCAGCCTTACCGTGAGTGTTCATGTCTCAGCTCCGTAAGGCTGTTGGATTCAAAGTCTTATTTGTACACAATGCCTAGAAAAAGATTGAGTCTCTCTCAGTACTTACTCAAGAGAAGCCAAAAAGTTAAGATGCCAAGAATCTAATGAAGATCGTGAGGCGAGACTTTCTGCGGCTCGAGAACGCCAGTCAGTATGGAAAGTCCTTCTCAACAATAAGCCCGACTAAGAGCTGATCTTGAACGTCATACGTTCTCTCAGAAAGTAGTGAGGCAAGGACTACGCTCGAGTCTCTGAAACATTCACTGGAAGAGAGCCACGCTTGAGCTCTCAACGTAGCCGTACGGCTGCGTCTCAATTGCTGGAAACCAGTGAAGAAAGAGATGCACAAATTACAGCTGATCGAGAACACCATACGTTGTCACGAGTCTCAGAGACCTTTACTGAAAGATAGTCTCGCTTGAGCTCTCAGTGTGACTTGAGCTGCACGGCTGCGTCTTATCATCATGATCAACCTATGTTACCTATGCTATCCTACCTATGCTATCAACCTATGCTTTCAACCTATGCTACGTCCACTGCTGGATATAGGCCTCCCCTAATAAGTGCCGTAGCGCCCTGTTTTCAGCTTGCCGCATCCAGCATCTGTCTGCAGTCTTTCGCAGATCATCATTCCGCCTGGCCGGAGGGCGTCCTACATTAAGTTTGCCAAGTCGCGATATCCATTCAAGAACACGTTTACCAAAACGGTTGTCGGTTCTTCATGTTATATGGCCAGCCCACTGCCACTTCAGCTTGCTAATTCTTTGAGCTATGTCGATAACTTTGGTTCTCTGTCGGACGGATTCGTTACGAATCCTGTCATTCAGAGAAACTCCGAGCATAGCTCTTTCCATAGCTCGCTGACCGATGTTGAAATGGGAGACCAGCCCTACGTCTGCTTGAAAACTTTAGTTTTCAAACCTTTACCCTGTAAAAGACGCAGTCGACGCGGCCTGCCTCCAAGATGACCTGGACCGCCTTCAAAACTATTGCATACTCAACAAGCTCTTTTTAAACATTTCAAAATGCATGTCTGTTCTTTTACCCGTAAACCCTTTGTCCTTAAATTAAAAATTATACTCTACAAACACACTATTAACAAGGGTAGATAAAAGATCTGCGCGTTACGTTTGACACTGAACTCTGATTTGACAAGCATTAGGTTTAAACCTCAGGTTGTCCCGCGACTTCTCAAATATAAAAACTTTTAAGATACTCTACTGTTTTAATGTGCGCAGCCACTTGGAATATGGTTCACAGGTATGTAACCCAAGGTATAATATGTATATCTCTCGCTTAGAGGATGTACATAAAATATTTCTACGATATGTGCAGATATCGCAAATTTCATTTCATGACTCTCCAAAAACGAAGTGCCATAGCGGATCTATGTCCTGGTTCAATTTGGCCGTTCATCATGACTATGGTTTTATCCAAATGTATGCCAAGACCGATGCATCGCGAGGCTAAGGCTAGGCCGTTCAGCATGTGAGTTAGCTCCTCTAGCGACTCTGCCAGTCATCAGCGAATCGCAGCTGCGTCTAGATCGCTGGAAACCAGTGAAGAACCAGTGGGATGTACTCATGTACGGCTTACAGCTGATCGAGAACGCCATACGTTGTCACGAGTCTCAGAAAAAGTCTCTGAGACCGTGTGAAAGAGAGTCTCGCTTGAGCTCGACTGCGTCTCGATCGCTGAAAACCAGCCAAGAAAGTGAAGCATGAATTATAGCTGATTGTGAGAGTCCTGCGTTATCTTACGCCTCACAAACTTTAACCTAACGTGAGGAGCTTTTACGTAACGCTTGAAATCGTCAAAATATTGTTTGAGCTTTACAAAAACGTGATGATTGATACCAGCAACGATAAGATTTAGTCTGGGATGGCTATGAATGCATACATCAGGAATGCGAGTATATCCGTTGATATGCTTTACTGCGCCGCGAGAGTGCGTGCCCATTTGGTGCGCGTTTTGGCGCGAAACATGGCGTGCGGTTCGCGCCGCTGCTGTTAAAAAAAATCGTGGTAGGTTTACTAACCGAAACCAAATATAAACGGATATAGTTATAACTAATAGAAACGGAGAGAGTAAATGAAATACGACAGCAAGAAATCGAAGAAGAACAACAAGCTCGGTTAGAGTCTGATCGACTTCGGTACTTGCTCAATAGAATGACGATTTCATCTGAAGATTCAGATTATTTACAATAACCTGATTTGATAAATAAAAAAGTGCGTTTACATATTCACCTAGGTTCGACATTGCGTCATTTTCATTTATACTTTTTGTGAGGCTCTATGTTAGTTTCTCCCGTGTAGGTCAGCTAACTATTGATCCAAACCAGTTTAAGTATATCGAATTTTGTCTACAAAGAAGCATTATAAGGTATTTTTATCTACAAATTATTATAATTGAAGGAAAAAAAACACGCGTACGAAGTCGCGGGCATCAGCTAGTAACAAATACAACCTCAAGTTATTTCTACAAGACGTTCAGTAAACAGAGACAACATTGTGCCTCTAAGGGCCGAAACACATAACGCAAACTGCTTATTTTTGCGGCGCCGCAACGCCAAAATCGGCAGTTGCGTTGCCGCGTTGCGGCGTCGCGAAACAGGGCATTATGGTAGGGCAACCATTTTCTCGTGATTTTTGAGTGTGGATAGACGTCTCTCTGCGATGGATCGTAATAAACTTATTGCTTATTTGTTATTAAGAAGACATTATTCTATCTTAAAAATACGGCAAAGAAGATACTGGATACATCCATTAAGTAAGGGTATGAATCCAAATGGCGAGTTCTTTTCTAAAAAATACGAAGCATTAAAGATAGACGAAAAAAAATTTGTTGCCTACTTTAGAATGAGTATATCATCATTTGAAGAGCTATTAAGCGAGTTATCAAAATATATACAGAAGAAAAAAAATAAAGGAAGGAAACCAGTTACTGCTTTGGAAATGCTGGGCTTAACTTTAAGGTAAAACAAATAGGTTTCTTATTTTTTTTTATTGATGTTTATGGCACTCGGAATCAAATGTTTAGTTTTATTTGTACCCCTGGCTTTATACACCTGTGGTACTAGCGGGGTGTCGATAAAAATTTTGCATCACTAGTGTTCATGGTTTGGGGGTACCTAGTGGTACAAAGCCAGGTTCAAATGAAACAAGACAGAATCAAATTAAGCTTTTTGCATTATACAATTTTCTTACTTTAAGAATACTTTAATAGGCCTTAAAAAATGTAATGATCAATTTAAGAAAAATCAAACTCCTCATCTTGTGAAACATAGGAAGTAGCTGACGTTTCGTCCAGTAAAAATGGTGAATTTATTGGACGTTGTTGGTTTGATGATGAGGTAGTCCTCTGTTCAGTAATCGAACTTCCAGGAGTAGAAGTGTGGTAGCCACTCTGAACCGTATTATCGTATCTCATAGTTGAATATCCTTGATTGTAACCCTGATGCTGATATTCTTGATTATAGCCGTGATGTGTATTTTGATGAATTGAAGGTTGAAGAATGTCGGTTAATATTTGAAGCACCCGACTTTGAAATATCAATGTTTGATTCTCATTTAACGATTGTAGAGATGGTAAAATCCCCTTGAAAAAATGCAAATGTCTATTCTCCGGTGTTTTTAATATTGCCAATAAATCTTCTTCAATATCATCCTTATCATCTGCCTTTCGTTTTCGTGGTTGACTTTTATAACGAGGCAATGCCGTTATTTCATTCTCAATATCTCCTTCCGCTACGCATAAACTGGAATCAGTTGCATTTTGTGAAACCTTTTTCAAAAACTGTAATTGTTTATTCAAGTGATATTCTTTAATTTTTGCAGCTCCAGCTCCTGATCGATTGGCATCTTTTAGTTTTTTTTGATATTTAGCAAAATTATCTTTTATGGCCTTCCACTTCTTGACTAAATCATTACCTGCAACAAAAAACTTCACAAGTGAAAAATAGTAATAAAGACTAAAATTCCCTAGATTCCATTTATACTACATATAAAATTTGATATAACTTTCATAAGTACTTTCGGTCCATCCAATTTCATATAAATGGCTGGCCGCCGAAAAAGAATAATTTTCTGCTTTTTCTTGACTTAGGCAAGTTAAAAACTGATTGACTTTGCCTAGAACAACCATAATGTAAAATATTTATTGAGTACTTCTTTGAAAAACTACCTGTCTATCTTTGAAAATCTATTCCTTTAGCAACACTATTACCTGCGCGGTTTGAGTTTGATTATACCTACATTTGTATTATTTTATTATTTGCCTACTAATTATTATTTCATTTTAGATTTCTAGCAACCGGCAGTGACTTTAAAACCATGCATACGAATTACTTCCGAGGAGCAAGTACAATAGCAAAAATTGTAAGGACAGTTTGTCGCGCCATATGGAAACATCTATCAAGTCAAAATATACCTCCTATAACAAAACAGGTTCTAGAAGATGTCGCTATTGAGTTTGACAAGAAAGCAAATTTTCCTAACTGCATAGGAGCTCTTGATGGTAAACATGTCCGTATTACATGTCCTGCGCACAGTGGATCACTGTTTTACAATTATAAGGGCTATAATTCAATAGTTTTATTAGCTGTTGTAGATTCTAGATATAGATTCATTTTTGTCGATATAGGAGCGTATGGCAAGGAAAGTGACTCCACCGTTTTCCAGAACTCTAAACTTTATGATTTGATTATGACACGCAAATTACCTATTCCTGTACCAAAGCCTTTACCAGGTTCTCAAAATGAAACTCCATTTGTTTTTGTAGGAGATGAAGCATTCTCAATTTCGAATAACGTCATGCGCCCTTACTCAGGAAAACATTTGTCGGTACAACAAAGAGTTTACAATTATCGACTGAGTCGTGCCCGAAGATATGTCGAGTGCGCTTTTGGCATCCTAGCCAATAAATGGCGCATATTTCATCGATCTATGAATGTGCAATACGAATTTGCGACAGACATTATCAAGGCATGTTGTGTAATGCACAACTTTGTTTTGAATCGAGATGGAGTACAAGCGACCGATGACATTATCTTTGATGATTCTGATCTGCAAATGTTGCATTTGCCCACAGCAAATGAAAATAATTTAAGCCCACATCTAATACGGAATGATTTTTGTAATTACTTTTCCAGTGATGTTGGCGCCCTAAGTTGGCAATTAAACAAAATATGAATGTTCGTATACCTACTCAGTTCAAAATACAAATAATACCTTAATACATTTGATTCAAACTATTTAACATGTTGTGAACTGCGAATAAACAATTTAAATGGCAATTTGGTTTTATTTATAGTATTTGTTTACCTTTTTGAATAAGAGCGCGAGAAAAAAATATAATTTTAACTTAGAGAAAATCTTTTGCATAGGGCATTAAAATAAATGGTGTATTTCATATGATTAAAAAAAAAAGATACATGCTACTTACATTAAACTACAATTTAAACCGCGGATCAGATTTTTACGTTTTTACTACAGTAAAAATTGTAGTTTTATTGTGAATAGTGATCGCGTAAACCTAAGACTATATGTTACTACTTACCCAGTTTTGATTTTTCGGTTGAGTTTTTTTCCTTGTAATCAACATAAACGATCTCACAAATGCTTTTCCATGCTTCTTGTTTTATAAATTTGTCTTTATAGGTTTCGTCACTAGTATCCCACAAACAACGGTGTTCCTGAACCGAAGATATAAACAGATCGACGTCAACGTCAGACATTTTAATTTTAAAACTGCTTCTCGGTTGACACGTGTTGTTTGCAAGAGTGTTATAGTCTTTTTCACATAGGAAGCGTTCCCTGACAGATGGAATGCGTTTCATTTCAATTGACTTCGATTTTGGCAAATTGAAATTTCGAAAATTCAAACAATTTTTATTTCATTTCAAACATATGAATTATGCTACAGAAGTATAGCACGACACACAAATTATCCAAAAATAAATTTATTTTAGCCTCCACGCGTAATAAAAAATAGAAATCAATAATTTTATGAAATCCGAGGCAATTTGTTTTGCGTAGAACAGAACGTAATAGAGTTGAGGTAAACAAATATTATTCCAGCAAATCTATAAATCGATTATCGCAAATTAAAATCGTAACTTTCAACATCATCATTTTAAAATTTTATCACGGAAGTACATACCAATGATTATTGTTGATTATTTGTTATTCATTTTCAATTACCTACCTATCTGCTGATATTATTACCGTCCTATTTGTAGGTTATGACGCATTACCTATTGGAAATGCAGATTTTTACTATTGTTTTTATTTATATAGACCTAATTTAATGTTTTACTTTGTTAAAGTCGTTTAAAATTAATGAAAATATTTTACGAATAATCGATTTTCGTTACTAAATCAAGTCAAAAATCGAATCAAATTTTTACGATTACACTTAGCTCATTTCTATAATTGTCAAACTGAAACGTCACGGAACGCTTCCTATGTGAAAAAGACTATAGAAACAACTGCATCCTTGTCAACAAGTATGACGTCATAACGCTGGAATTCACGTCGTGCGTTGCGGCGCCGCACCGCTATAGCGCACTGCCGATTTCAGCGGCGCGGCGCCGCAACGCGCTTATGTGTTTCGGCCCTAAGTGCACTCTCGGCGCGCCGCAGACATTATTGACACATTCCATGGAAATATTGGATTTCATGTATTTGCGATGTAGGTCGTGTTCTTTATTGCTCCTAGACTCGGCCTAAGTGTCCTCGTTTAAACTTTTCAACGTAGAGCAGATGCTTGAGTCAACCTAAGTGAAAGGATAAATGAGTGTCTCGGGATGTCCAGGGTGCCTCCGGCTCGAGTAATGGCTGAACAAAAGTTTAACGCATCGTATAGAGACTAAACAAACTCAATAACATTCGGACTATTCAATTCGAATTGTTTCAACGAGGTAGTTAGCAGTGAAACTGTTGGAATCCTTGTTCTTAACTGTTCTTGTACGGAATCAATTTATTGTAATGTGTAGTTTAATTTAAAGTACCGTGTCCACGATTCGTGCTTCAATAAATGATGGAAACGTGCGAAGCGCGGTGTTTTCATCAGCGGAGCCTCGCACACACCGTGAATACCCACCGAGCCATGCCCGGAGGTTGCCGAACCCCAAACTAGATCAACTCAGCACTGATAGGAATCATAAACAAAACAGAACCACGTCCCTGCATACAAAGTGCCGCGATAGATGTCTGAAGAATGAATTCAAGAGACTGTTATCATGAAATGTTCTTTATTTACATCTTGTGATCTGACATGACATCCAATCAGGGTAAACAACCTTTATAGGCTCGTACGCAAAGGTACAAAGCCCTACGTTAAATAGAAATCTTCCTTAAATAGTTTGTAATTTGATACGTTGTTTGAACATATACCTAACTTCTCCATACTATTTCTATACAACTGATATACTTACTACTACTTATGCTTATATATAACTGAATACAGAATGTAGTCTTATGATCCCTTCTTCAATTAGGTACAAAATGGGTACAAATGAAATCACGAACAAGTATCAATCGCACACCGTACACCTAAACATTCGAAAAAGGAAGGTACATAAATTTCGCCTGAAGGGTTAAATTTCAGAATGGCTTGTTGTGAGTTGTGACATGTCCTCGAGCGAGTCCCCATACGCCTGTCCGTCGTCCTTCCATGTGACGGCTGTGTTCGGTGTTGCCAGCTAGAGACGACGCTTAGCATTTTTATCGCGTTCATAAATCGTCCATGAAACGGATGGTGCGGCGCGGTGAGGCGGGGCGGGACGCGGTAACGACGGCGCTCACGAACAATCTGCGTAATGATTCCATCATCGAGCCGATCGCACCGCATTTGAATCTTAATGTGGATCATATAAATGGTAGAGCCGGCGAGAATAACGATCATTTCATTTAATTTTAACGTGAATCCTATTGTTAATACATTTTAAGAGAAGTGGATGTTAATTGATCAGATCAGCTATGAAAGAACGATTATAAAATTTATTGATAATAAAATTTATTTATATCTATACTTATAATAAAACTGTAACAGGTCCAATTCTGTACATTGAAGATATTTTGAAATTTTTTTTTGGAGTGCACTCTATTATCGATACTCAAGCCAAAACTGTAATTTTTTTCATTCATGTCTGTCTGTCTGTCTGTCTGTCTGTCTGTCTGTCTGTCTGTCTGTCTGTATCGTAAACGCGCATCACGCCGAAACTACTTGATGGATTGAAATGAAACTCGGCATGATTATAGATCATACTACGAGGAAGGACATAGGATACTTTTTATCCCGGAATTAAGTAAGGTTCTCATGGGAGAGGGTATGAAAGTAAAAGTCCTTTACCGCGCATCACGCCGAAACTGATGAATGAGTTGGAATGAAACTCGGGACGATTTGAGTTCATATTACAAGGAAGGACATGGGATACTTTTTATCCCGGAATTCAGTAAGGTTCCCCTGGGAGAGAGGGTGAAAGAAAAATTCTTTAACCACGCATCACGACGGAATTGAATGAATTCGAATGGAACTCGGGACGATTGGACATGGGAGACATTTTATCCCGGAATTCAGTTTGGTTCCCCTGGGCTATACGGGTTTTCAAACATTTCTCACAGCATCTGAACGACGCGTTGCACACGCGTCGTTCAGATGATGTGAGAAATTTTTGAAAACCCGTATAGCCCAGGGGAATCAAACTGAATTGAACTGATAAACGCGAAAGTTTGTAAGTATGAATGGATAGATGGATGGATAGATTGATAGATGGATGGATGTTTGTTAATCTTTTACGCAAAAACTGCTGAACGGATCTGGATGAAATTTGGCACAGAGATAGATTATAAGCTGGAATAAGAAATAGGCTTTATTTTATCGCGAAAATCCCACGGGAAAGGGAATTACGCAAGTAAAATCGCGAGTACTCCAAATACTAATCATGCGCAGACAAAGTCGCGGGCACCAGCTAGTTATTAATATTATTGATAATAAAATTTATTAATATTATTAAAAAAAAATAATAATATTTATTAATAATAAAATTTATTGTAATAAGAATAATTTGAAATACAAAACAGAATTATATTTTCTAATCTTATAGAATAAGTCACTACGAAATTCTAGTCGAAAATAAATAGGTAGCCTCAGTTGCCTAAACTAGACTAAAAATACTGTAACATAGGCAGCTACGCTCCCTTACTATGTAACAAATAAAAGTTAGAGAAAATAACTTCTTACAATAACAATTTAAAACACTTTTTTTTTTTTATTAAGTTAAAATTTTCTTTGATCTTGACTTCAAAATTTACTAATTAGATATTAAGATTTTAATTAATAAACTAGCTGGTGCCCGCGACTTCGTCTGCGCATGATTAGTATTTGGAGTACTCGCGATTTTACTTGCGTAATTCCCTCTCCCGTGGGATTTTCGGAATAAAATAAAGCCCATTTCTTATTCCAGCTTACAATCTATTTCTGTGCCAAATTTCATCCTGATCCGTTTAGCAGTTTTTGCGTGAAAGAGTAACAAACATCCATCCATCTATCAATCTATTTATCCATCTATCCATTCATACTTACAAACTTTCGCGTTTATCAGTTCAATTCAGTTTGGTTCCCCTGGGCTATACGGGTTTTCAAAAATTTCTCACAGCATCACTGAACGACGCGTGTATTTCAGTTTAGTTCCCCTTGGCTATCCGGGTTTTCAAAAATTTCTCACAGCATCTGAACGACGCGTA
Organism: Eupithecia centaureata; assembly: GCA_944547425.1. Taxonomy (NCBI): domain Eukaryota; kingdom Metazoa; phylum Arthropoda; class Insecta; order Lepidoptera; family Geometridae; genus Eupithecia; species Eupithecia centaureata. Next base: position 3,438,788 of record OX155691.1, on the reverse strand, counting down.
CACACGCGTCGTTCAGTGATGCAGTGAGAAATTTTTGAAAACCCGTATAGCCCAGGGGAACCAAACTGAATTCCGGGATAAAATATATCCCATGTCCAATCGTCCCGAGTTCCATTCGAATTCATTCAATTCCGTCGTGATGCGTGGTTAAAGAATTTCTTCTTTCACCCTCTCTCCCAGGGGAACCTTACCGAATTCCGGGATAAAAAGTATCTCATGTCTTTCCTTGTAGTATGAACTCAAATCGTCCCGAGTTTCATTCCAACTCATTCAGCAGTTTCGGCGTGATGCGCGGTAAAGGATTTTTGCTTTCATACCCTCTCCCATGGGAACCTTACTGAATTCCGGGATAAAATGTATCCTATGTCCTTCCTCGTAGTATGACCTATAATCATGCCGAGTTTCATTTCAATCCATCAAGTAGTTTCGGCGTGATGCGCGTTTACGATACAGACAGACAGACAGACAGACAGACAGACAGACAGACATGAATGAAAAAAATTACAGTTTTGGCTTCAGTATCGATAATAGAGTGCCCTCCAAAAAAAATTTTCAAAATATCTTCAATGTACAGAATTGGACCTGTTACAGTTTTATTATAAGTATAGATGTGTTATTACTAAAATTAATTCCAGAAGAAAATTACAAATAACTAGTGACCCGCCCCGGCTTCGCACGGTTTTATTATACGTATCAAACTTCCTCTTGATTCACTCTATCTATTAAAAAAACCGCATCAAAATCCTTTGCGTAGTTTGCGTAAATCCGTTGCGTAAATATTTAAACATACAAAGGGACATAGGGACAAAGAAATCGACTTTGTTTTATACTATGTAGTGAAAAGATTTTTGACTTTGTTTTATCACCTATTTCAAAACGTTTAGAAAGAACGCTTGAGATGTATGTCGTAAAACATCATAACACTCTATATATAACTATAAACAGGGTGGATGCCTGAATTATGGACCTCTATAGTGGAATTTCCACGTGTGTCAAAGGTGTACCTTTGTAAGTTGTCATAATATCGGTGGATGTAGGTTACGCCGGTTCATTTCAGTCGGCATGTGAAGTAGTCCGCATATTTGCGGCGTGCCCTCCCGGCGGCCTAGCATCGCAGCGACTGTTTAATTAGCGCCGTGTGGAGCGCGGGATCTCATCTATACCTTTGTCCCGGGGACATTTCTCATTCAAACACTCAACCCAAAATAAAATGAAACAAACAAAATCAAATATTTGAGCATCTGTCAAAATCGACCCGAAATCATAACGATGGAAATTAATTCTGTTTTTATTTACAAGAAATCGTTGCTCATCGAATTTTAAATAGGTTAGGTCGAACCGGCAACGCCGCGCGCCGCCTACAAACTGGCAATAAAGGTCTCCACACACTGAAGCCGGAGGCGGAGCGGAGGCGAAGGCGTGCGTGTCGTTGTATTCTATTGAATCATATGAAAGCCTACACACACACCGCAGGCGATGGCGACGCGGTGCAATAGGAAAAACCGGCACGCCTTCGCCTCCGCTCCGCCTCCGGCTTCTGTGTGTGTAGACTTTAAACGCGACGAACCGACACGTGCGGGGCTTCAATCTCTGTTTGCATGAAACGTTTTCTCGCGACCTACAGGATGTTCCGCTTCACAAATAACAAATTATTCAATGCGTAAACATAAAGTGAGTTTTAACGTGATTGTTTGTGTCGACCGACGCTGTAACAACATAACGGTGCGTTGTAAAGTGTCCGCTATAATACGTGGCCATAATGAGCGACATGGCATAACTAATCTCGATACGGCGCGGCCATCTTGTTTTACGAGGCGCACTAAAAACATATCGTTGATAGAATGTTGTGGGCGAGCCGAGTACAAACTCACTTTACGAACTATTTTTACGATATTGGAATATTTATGCTGCTATTTTTTTGTCTAAATCATCGTACTAACTTTATATGATGTTCACTGCAAATGAACCTACTGCAAACTGTACAAGAAGGTAGGTACTCAAGCCAGAAGTCTATGTTCTGAGAAAAGAAACGCGCTCTAATTTAATTCCAGTATAAATCTTCACCTAAGTTAAAACTTGCTGCGCCCCGCAGCTTCGCTCGCGTGGAAATTAATTGGAAATTTAAACTTTGGGTTAGTTTTGTAAAAATAAAAACACTTGAATATTTATTTACTTTGTAGTTTATTCATACCGAGTTATGAGGAATAACAATTTTGCATAGAAACTATAGCACCCTTTTTAACCCCCTCAGAGGTAATTTTTCAGCAAAATAAGATTAGTAAATCATCATCATCATCAACCTATATTAGTCCACTGCTGGTGTGCAAGATTAGTATATGAGTTATTCTAATTCCTAAACTACATACCAAATTTCAAATGAAGATACCTGCGTATTAACACACGCAGACTTTAACAGTTATTATATTAGTATTAATGATTTACGAAGATATGGCGTTCAAGACTATTTTAATAGGAAATTTAACCTACGAGCATCATGTTGCATTAATTTATTTCACTACGCCAGACTCGCACCCTTTTCGGTATTGAAATTATGAAATTAAATCTTTCATAAACGAAAACATAGTTAGATACGTTGTTGAAGCGAGCTCCGACCGCGCGCTTGACCCACATCGGGCTCTAAGGAGCAATTCTCGCTCGCGGTATCATTAAGTTTTACTGCTTTTATGTAAAAATGTTCACTCTTAAATTGCTCTTTGTTCCAGATTCGCTGCAACTTTTTCAAAATTTAATTTTAATTACTGCCGCCGCGCCTTCTTCGACTTTTATCCCTCTGGTGCCTTCCTAAGCATGCAGTAGGTTTTATCGAAATAATAGCGACATATGCAAGTACTTTGTATCTCTTTGCATGCCTGAAGTGCATCGTTACTCTGAGTATTCCGTAAGCCCCTGCATACACCGCGATTTGGAGTCAAACTTGAGCAGCGAAATGACGGTCCATTAGTATGCATTATAAATGGAGGCGCTTGATCGTTTAGCGGAGGGGTTGTAGGGTTACTCGGCGGGGAGGGGTCAGTTAAAGAGATTTACTGTCGAAGGAGAGCCGGCGGCGGAATCTCCGAGATAATGCACCAGATCCGCCGGTGCTTTGCCCTACGGCTCCAATACTCATTGACCGCCGGCTGCTGGAAACTGCAGCTCTTTATTACACTCGTCTCAAGGGCAAAAACGAATCCTACTGTAGTTCTCAAAATCTTTCTTGCCAGAATATTAAGACTAAGGTTTGTGAATAATTGAATAGTTTCGAGAAAACTTAAATAAAATTAATCTGAACGAGTTTTCTGGTTATTTTATGAGCGCTCCGAATCCATTGGACGGGCAAAATGGTGTGGAAGCGCGCTTAATGCCGGCCCACGAACAACGGAGAAACACTCAGCAATAAATAGCGTTCGTTAATGTTATACTAAAACTGTTTAAACATTTATCTGTGTAATAAAGATAAAATGTCACATTGTACAAAATATTAACCGAGGAGTACTAAGCGAACGCCTGAGGGGACCTGTAGCTGACAAGTCTCGTGTTTGCGAGAAACAACCAAGTGCTCTCTCTCTAGTAAAGAACATGCTGCCTGTCTCATTCCAATAAAACCAACGAGAATTCGAATCAATCCAAACAACTAAAGCAATCGAAACTTTACCATCGAATTGATAAAGTTGAGAATCGTTTATCACGGCATCGTATATCACGCGTGGGTATCGACAACTATTCTTCGAAAGCTATTAGAGAGGTCTGCTTGGAGAACTCACCAAGACTTATTTAATTCAAGAGTTGAGGAAAAGTCGACAGAATTAATGAGTCGACTTGGTACAGATACGAATTGCTCAGCTTTATCTTAAGAGCCCGCATTATATGCATCGCACAGTACATCGCTCTCAGAGGTATCCAGACACGAGGTCAAAAGGCAGCTTAGAGGCGGTGACCTTTACCTCGGATTAAGTTATGTAACTACCTCTACGGCGTAGCCCCAGCTACGACACGTCTACGGCGTAGAGCTGCAACCCGTTCGAAGGCAGATTAATTCCCTCAATAGGTTACAGCGCACAGAATAATTATTATTGAAAGCCTAGATTGAATCATGCTAGAATAATGTTCATTCCTCTATAATCAAATAATCAATATCTTTATTTCTTTAGGCTTACAAAATAAGCACTTAGACAAGTCAAATTTAATTCGCCTCAATTTTTTGTCTATCTATCTATGTGATAACCAAATTAATAAAATAGGCTAGGAACAAAAGGGTGTTTCTTGAAAGAAGCATTAAGGTCAGATTGTATCGTTTTCAAACAGCACTTTAGCTAAGACATAACAGTGAGGCTGTAATTTAAGGAACATAATTATAGGAGTCAGTCTTCTAATCACTCAGCGTAGTCGCGCGTCCTTGGCCTGTAAATTAAGCCTAAACACACGCGCTAGTTCGTTCGCTTAGTTTACTGCTTAGCAACACCCAATTAAAATGCTAATTTGATAACGGATTGGCGCGCCGCCCTTCGCCTGCGGCCGGTAGGGCGGAGCGACTGAACAAACAATCATGTTTGAAATGGAAACATTTACTTTTCTTATCACTTGTAGTGATTCTTTATTATAATCATTATAGGCCATTATCCATATAGGATGGTTCATGCAGTTTTCGTGTACTGATTACAATAAACATAATTACAACAAATAAACAAGCAGTGCATCACCATCTGCCATAGAGCATAGTAATGCAGCTAGTGTCTAGGGGACCCTTCGGACTGGTATTGATATAGATCAGTTAAGCTATCTCTAGACTGTTTGCAACCGTCTGCTGTTAGCTCAATGGTTTCTATTATATATACTAGTTTTACTTTGTTTCTATTCCTTAAATGTAATCGTCGTTGTAAATAAAGTTTTAACCTACCTAAAAACAAGCTACACGACTTTTCTGATCAAAAACAAGTTACCGTCGCGTGGTCGATTTAATATCTGGAAAAATGACAATTCATGTTCATGGGAACAAATACATGTGGTTCAAGAAGTAAACAAGTCCGATGAAGGACATTCCAGTGATCTTGAGCTTCCTGTGGCTGGTCTGGAAACTACGCAGGGCCAAGAATAACTAATGCCTACCTATTACAAAGACCTTGCTATGATTACACCATTAATTTAACTTACTGCTGTGCTCACTGTGTACATGACATTGACTAAAGACTTGCTTGTTCAGTAGTTAAGTTAAAATGATTGGACCTTTCGAGGAGATTATTAGTGTCTGAAGTGTTCCCGAACCCGAAATTTTACTGTTTATCTATTATATTTATGAATTTAAAGATTTTTTTTGATTTGATTCGATTTTAACGCAGTTTGTCTTTAAAACTATCTTATAGCTTAAGGCGCAAACCGCACCTAAAGTGGCGCTCCCACTTATTTTATCATATATATATATATATTCTTCCTGGCCGATTTCGGCTACGGAGACTTGGCTTTGAGTTTTTTTTTATTTTATCATATAACTTCGTTAAACAAAGGCATATCCAAAATTCACACGTACAGTTTGTTAAACCTATCATAAGCTTTTTTTAATGCATCTGTAGTAGTTTTATTTTGTCTAGTTTAGGAAGAGATTCGAAGTTGCCTTTGGCCACCAATCCACCAATCTACCAACCATCAAACTTTGTTTTCGTATCTAGAGGTAGGTGTTGTTTGTGCCTTAAAATCCGTGTCAAACGATTACTGTCTTGATTAAAACATATAATTAAACCAGTTCATCAAGTAATTGATCAAAATCCACATATTTAAGCGAATCTCTGTACCCTCGCCATAGATGCTCTACCTAGTGCGAGGGACAGAGCTCTGCTTAGATACGTACGTACGTACAGTGTTACCAACCCGGTGTCAGGTTTTGGGGCTAAATGGAGTTCTAAAAAAGGCTACTAGATGGGGGCTAGATATAGCCAAATAAATTAAAATAGGATAAGTTAGTTATTTTTATTGATATCAAATAAAATAAGTGATTTTTTAACAATCGTTTACTTAATATTAACCAAAAATCTTAAAAAATCAACTTTTTTAATATTAAAAATACACCTTAAAACTCAATCACCTCATCGGAGGAGGATTTTTCAACTTTTTTATATTAAAAATACATCTTAAAACTCAATTGCCTCATCGGAGGAGGATTTTTCGCCGTACAATTCACTCGTACTTTGCGAAGTTGATGGTTGAATAGATTGATTATTAGTTCTAGCAGGGGCCTAGTTCAGAATAAACGCATATTTTTCTTTAGATCCAATCTTTTTATGGCATCTCTTGGGATATCATATGTGTAGCAAGTTTGACCGAATTTTATAAGATCAAATCGTATTTGTAATATAGAATTTTTAAATATTTGTACTGTTCCATATAAAGTTTTCTTACACGATTTCGGGGCTAGAAATAGGGCTAGGGGCTAAATCAACATTTTAAGGGCTGAATAAGCCAAAAAAGGGCTAGATCTAGCCCCGAAAGGGCTAAATTGGCAACACTGCGTACGTATGTAGTATAAGTAAGAAAAAATTACACTTTAACATAGTTACCTATACATGTTCAAATAGATATTTTTTTAATTTTCTTATCTTTCTTCTATAATTTTCCAGTAGTGAAGCACTTTTACAGCAATGGTTGTCAAATCATTGGTCAGCTAATCTGTCAATGTTGAAGTAACTGGCTGTTTAGTGTTGTAGGTGAGTGATAATCAAGTTGTGCTGTCCGCTTGTCCGAGCCGGACGCTGTCATTTCCGGACCGGACACGCACCGGCCTGCTATCAGTTAATTGCGGCTAATGGTCAAGCAACAGCTGAGCCTTTTTTATTTGTAAATTATAACTGCGCTTTTCTACTCCTTGTACATATTTCTAGGAAGCCAATCACATACGGGCTAGGATAGTTACATTTCAACTAAATTGATAGTTATGGCTAGCCGTCTAAATATTTTTTGCCTGCCTAGGTACCTTAGATTTCCTCGAGAACTATCTTTTTGTGATAGAGATGCCAGCTTTACTTAATAATAAAGAATGATACATACGTAGGTCTAGCTGTAATTTTGTAAATCCAGCTTCCTCATTACCCCGTCGCAGTTAATTCGATGTCACCGCAATCCCGTCTCATTTACCCGAAGTCAGTCGGACAGACACGCCACAAAAACGTAATAACCTCTCCCGCTTCTGTAGTGGTCCCACTATCCCGGGGCGTGACGTGACGAGTCCGGGACGTGCCCGGGGCGCGTCCGCCGTCAACCCGCGTCTTCCACATGTCCCTACTTCCCTCTACATGCTCCGACTTTGAGATTTAGTTAATAATAAAGGAAGGAAGAAGCTTCAGGCATCTGGATTATAACTTAGCGAATGTTTATCATTTATGGAAGGTACATCGTACTCGCAAGTTCAAATATGGGTATGATACGTAGACAATAAATTGAAATGTTCACTAATTAATTAATTAGACTCTCAGAACTTTAATTAGTTAGCTCGATTGTTTCAATTTGTTTCTATTCTTCGATTTTCAATTCATTGTTATTAAAGTATTCAGAACATGTGAATTTAGAATGTCATTTTCTCATAACTGTTTACGAGTGTATTGGAAAATATATTCAATGCACTGGATTGGGAAAGTAAGTGCATTATTATAAACGGGGCGCTTACATGTTACATCTCACACATGTGACTCGCTGATGACGTAGTCTTAATACGGACTTATCTCATTCATGATTCATCGGTCTTGACATGAATTTGGATCAAAAAGTCATGATTAATGGCCACATTGATCCACGAACTGTCTTATATTACCTTAATAAATTGATTTTGAGTAAACTTACCTTGCGCAGATTTTGTCGTTAGGTAAAACAATGTTGAACTCCTTCTCAATATTGCAAGAAAGAGGAGCTAGGACGGGCAGAGTTTGGGAATAGCAGTATATTTAGCTTTTAAGCTTAAGGCGCAAACTAGAGCCGATGCCCTTGAGAGAATGGGCGCGGCTATCATTTCGCCCCGCACCTTCCCCACATTCCGGGCAGCGCCAGACCCGCTGTCGTCGCGCTGAGAAATAGTCTTCGCGCATAAACCGAAAAAAGGAAAATATTCGTGACAGCGCGGGTGCGGCGGGCGGCGTGGTAAACGAATGGCAGGACGCAAGAAATGCGTATTCGATTCCCACTCCTAGATATTTTTTTACAATATCTGCAAATATTTGTTTCTAGTCTTCTAGTCTAGTCTTGTCTTGTCCTAGTCTTCGGGTTTATTGGTATCACGAACCACGATGGTAAGTAACCTAATCTGGGAACAGAACTCGCTATACTTAGGTATAGTTATGTAATGTGACTCTTGGGTTGATGGTGTTAGTAGCTGCTATCCGCGTTGTAGCTAGATATACCTCCATCAAAAGTAGTCTATAGACTACCTAACTAGGTACTTGAAATTTTCATTCACCACTAAAATTAGTTGATGTGGATAATATATAATAATTGGAATATTCCAATCATTCAATAGTTTGTTCAAATCTATTTAGTAGATACGAAGATAATGATAGATAGATTACCTACCTACGTGGTAAAGCCAGGGTAAAGGTAACAAACATTCACACAAACTTCTCTTATCTAAAATGAATGTTAGTAGGATATCAACGAATAGGTAGGTACTCATAATTCGGGTAGAATGATTTGATCCAATAAATTTCTGATCTACAGGAGAAAGGGCATAATGGAACAAGACAAAAAAATTACGAAAATTAGTAAATAATATCTTTATTTGTTTAGGTTTACAAAATAAGCACTAAGACAAGTCTTTATATTCTCTATTTACCTACTACATTTCATTTATTTACATTACATTACAAATTTACAAGTCAATATATGGAGGATCGTTATCGACATAAAATTTTGACCTGCACATTTTGCATCGCATTGTAAATTTGGATCGTAATCCTATCTGTTTTTACCAAGTACCTAACTCGATATCTACAAGATGACAAAAAAGGCGATGTACCGTTACCCAGTTTCCTTTACATTTCGAACCCCATTCCCATTTCATTTCAGAAAGTACACGTTCACGTAAGAAACTATTACAGAATTCACATATCCATACTCTATCGATGTGAGATTGAGTGTGAACTTTTTTTGAACTTAGCTGCAGGCAGCGCAGTTCCCAAATATTCTTGGATCGGATCGGAGTAAAATGAGTGGTGTACCTACTGTCTAAAGGATTCGATCCTGAATCACGAGATCCCGGGATCCTGGTCGATTTTCGATCCCAAAAATTTTGGGATTAATTTTCAAATCCCGGGATTGTTTGGATTATTTTTTACAAATCCCGGGATTTTCGGGATTGAGAATTTTTTTTAAAAATAACAAAAAATTAGGCGTGTAAATGTAATGATCATAAATTATAAAATTAAAATTATACCAAGTTCTTTAAAATTAACAAAAAGGAACATCTGATCATTTTGGTAAACATCGGTTTAGTTTTCTTTTTAAATTATGATTGTAATGATTGTAACTGTAATGATTATTCCTAGATTTTTTTTATCAGTAAAAGCTCTTTTTATTACCAAATAATACAATTTATAAAACCATGTACCAGTATACAAAAAAGCACTCTTTTAATAGGTACTCAACCGCCTCTACTGTCACGTCGTGGTAAAATTTACGTAAAATTATTTTTTTCCAACAATCATGACATGCCTTTTTTATTGAAATAATACGTTTAACCGTCATTTAATTTTGTTTTTATTGACTGATAAATTAGTGATCGGATATTTTTCAAATCCCAAAGTTGGGGCGAAGACATGTAGGAGCTTTTAAAACCAACTTTTACAGGAATCCGAAGGAACACGAATTATAAAATTCAAGCAATTTCTATAAAAAAAAATATATGTCACTTTAATCTGTTGTGTATTTTGTTAGTAATTTTTTTTTGTGGAAATATCGATTTTAGTGAAAAACGAGTCGGAATAAATGTGTTTTATATTTGATGTATAAATAAGATTACAACGAAATAAATAACATTCTAGAACATTTTGGAATTCTTCGGAATTTATATGAATTCCCGAATATTCATGTTGTGTCGTATAAAAGAACGTGTCGTTGTAAGTTCATATAAAAGAAAAGCTGCAATACGTGGTGGCTCTTTGATTTTAGTAAAAAATAGTCTTAAATGTAAAGAAAGAAAAGATATTGTAAAACTCACTATTGAGAGGACTATTGAACTTTCTTGTGAGGAACTGGAGCGACATATCATTGTGTGTGTATACCGCCCTCCTGACGCAGATCAGGTTGCTTTTGAATGTACTATGGAAGAAGTTTTGCTGAAGTATTTACTTGTAGGAAGGATCTTATTGTTTGTGGCGACTTTAATATAGATATTTTAGCAAATCCCCTCGCCGACAGATTGCTTAACTTATTCAAGTGCTTTAGTTTACAAAATTTTTTTAATGATCCCACTAGGGTAACCCAAACATCTGCCACCTGTTTAGATAATATTTACTGCAGTCAAACTCCAACCAGCAAAGCAGTAATTAGGCATTTCCAATCAGACCCTTATGGTCAAAGTGTTAATTTTAGCTATGATGATAAAAATATTGTAGAAAAATATACCTGCAGGCCAATAACAGAGAACCGTATCAAGAATTTTCAAAGTAGAGTGGAACTAACAGTATCAAATATACCTTGTTCTGATGACCCCAATGAATTATTTTCCAAACTTTTGAATGTAATACACAAGGAACACAGTGAAGTATTCAAACTTAAAACATGCACAGTGAGAGAAAGGGTCGAGTTTATTGATTGGGCCACTCCGGGTATTTATAGAAGTAGGAATATACTATATGACCTTTATGCTTCTCGAGAAACTATGTTACTTGATCCTGCGTTTCTATTGTATTGTATGTAACCAACTATTCTAAAACATTTAAGAAAGTCTGCAACACAGCAAAATGCCTGTTTTTAAAGAATATTATAATAAAATCATCTAATAAAGTAAAAGCAACATGGAGACTAATAAATAACGAAACAGGTAAATCAAAGCCACGTTATAAGGAAATAAGGTTAAAAATTAATAATTCAATTCTTATACATGATAAAGATATTGCCAATGCTTTTGATGCATTCTTTTCTACTATTCCTAAAGTTGTTACCCAGTCTCTAAAATCATCAGCATCAATGGCTGTTAAATTTTTAGAACCTTCAGTTGCTAAATGTAATGAGAGCTTTAACTTTAGTTATGTAAATGCTGATTATGTAGTGAAAACCTTTAAATCAATTAACATTAAAAATACTGAGGATCTCTGGGGTTTATCCACCTAAGTATTAAGTTCAATTATTAAGGAAATGGCTCCTTGTTTGGCCTATATTTTCAATAACTGTGTCGACGCAGGAATTTTTCCTGATCTCATGAAATATAGTAAGTTAGTTCCTCTTTATAAATCTGGTAGCCACACCGATCCGGCCAATTACAGACCGATTTCAATACTTCCAGCAATGAGTAAAGTTTTTGAAAAAAATATTCTTACCCAGTTAACCTCTCACTTCAATCTTAATAGGTTATTTCATGAAAACCAATTTGGCTTCTCCAAGGGTAGATCGGCAACGGATGCTGGTACAGTTCTATTAAGGCATATATTGAAGGCCTGGGATAAAGCCAAAAACGCTATTGGTGTATTCTGTGACCTTTCTAAGGCTTTTGACTGTGTTGATCATAGTACATTAATTGAGAAATTAAAACATAAAGAAATTAAGAAAAAGGCTCTGGATCTTATGAAATCATATTTATCTGATAGAGTTCATAAAGTAGATGTTGGTAAAGAAAGATCTACGGGCTCAAATATTGAATTAGGCGTACCCCAAGGTTCAATATTAGGTCCCTTTTTATTTTTAGTAAACGTATATGATCTCCCCTTTCTAGCAAAAGATCTTTGTGATGTAGTCTTATTTGCTGATGATACATCACTAATTTTTAGAGTAGACAGAAATAAATATAATTATGACGATGTAAATAATTCGCTTTCACAAATACTAAATTGGTTTACCGCCAATAACCTCTTACTTAATGCTAAAAAAACAAAATGTATAAAATTCATGTTACCCCAAATGTTAGAGAAATCCCAACTCAAATCATCCATCTGAAGCAACTGAACTTTCTATTCGTAGGTTTAAACAGTACATAAAACTAAATCTTATCAAGAAGGCTTTACTCCATAAATGATTACATCAATGACGTTAGTGCTTGGCCAGATGTCGCTCAGTTCCACATCGACAATAGTATTGAATTATTTATAAGGCAAACATGTATTAGACACATAAGTTATACACATGCTAGTGGTTTCTATTTCGCCTCCTCCACTAGTGGACAAAAAAGTGAGGCGAACTGAAAATCAATTATCACATTATTTTTTATATTATTTTGATAATTATGTACCTATAGTATTAAATTTGACTTGTCTAAGTGCTTATTTTGTAAGCCTAAAGAAATAAAGATATTGATTTCTGATTTCTGTCGTCACTCAAAGTTTAGGTAAATAAACGCCTGAATATCCGATCACTGCTGATGACGTTACCATTATGTGGTTATTTAAATTAGTATTTTATATCATCTACCGTAAAAAAGTAGAATAAAAAAAAATTATATTATATTATTAATTATTTGATAAAAGAAGTAATTGTGGTTTTAATTGATTTTTACTTTGTTTTTGAAAGTAAATAAAAGTTGATTTTCATATATTACTTCGATTTTATTTACCTGTCTACGGATCCCGGGATCGCCTTTCACAAATCCCAAAATCCCGGGATTGAAAATAAAGACCGGGATCGAATCCTCTACTAGTGTCTCACTTCGGAGAGACATAAATCGTTGTGACTAAGTATCTACAGGTATTTACTTATTAGCTTTCAGTCTGCTCGGCTGCCTTTTCACGAAGTGTAGGTACCATACTAGAATTCTGATGAAATTCATGAACATAATTGTCATACTTACATATTTTATTACATCACAGCATACTACTAATATAAGCTAGGTCCTAAGTACTGGATATTTTACCTCTAGCATACTTGGCATTTCCTCTTCAGTTTCAAGTTGCTCAGTCACTGTACATCTGTAAATGAATAATAGTATAAGATATGTAATAAATGAGTAGTAGATAAATAAGAAGTAGGTTTTTAGGTAGATACCTACTTACATCTTCGTTCATTTATTTTTACCTGGTACTACGCTGGACGATGGAAAGCGGACACCATAGACTTCCAATATACTAGGTATTATAAACTTTGTAGTTCCTTACTTGACATCATTTTCAGCGTCCATTGTCTGAATATTTTCTTTCTGATGGATTAGCCTTTTCTTCGATCTCCTATAAAAATACATGATAAATCTAATATTGCTAATAGTAGCAATTGCACAAAATTAGGGAAATAAAATAAACGTAGGTAGGAAGGAAGTAGTTAGGTATACTTACATTATTTCCACCAACTTTTGGGCTTTCAGAGCTCTGGTCTTCTTGAGCTTACTGATTTTCTTTATAATTCACCTACACGTACACACAACAACACTGAGCAGTCAAAGTATATTTAGGGCGAGGGTATTATAAAAGTAACTTAGCACTAAAAGCGTCCTTGCGCGATAAAAATAAATATTTATGTACAGGTGATGTACAGCTTATGTACAGTCGGTTTTCTTATATTTTTACAAACTATTTAAACTAAATAAATAAATAAATATAATGCTGGACAATCCACACAGCACCATCTAGCCCCAAAGTAAGCTACTCAAAGCTTGTGTTATGGGTACTAGATAACTAATATATTTTTAATACAATATATACATAGATAGATATATTTTTTTAGTATACATATTAAACACCCAGACCAACGAAACAAATTCCTACAGATCGTGCACAAATTTGTTCCGAGGCGGGAATCGAACCCGCAACCTCCTGCGTCGCAGGCGGACCTTCGCCCACCGCGCCACATGGGTCGTCTAAAGCGTCCATGCGCGCACAACTTAGAACAAATAAAATCAATTATTAAAAACATAAATTCGACGAGTAAGGTGTGCGAGCACTAGGCAGACAAGCACAACCTCCCCGTACAACAGCCAGCGAGGCACTGCCGCCCGTCGCCCGCGCGACCACTTACGCCCACTAATCCTACGGAAAACTAGAAAAATAATATTTACAAGGTGAAAAACCGTCGCATCGCAAAATCGTACGTACCAATTGAAGACAAAGTTCTTGCCGACATTTAGGTGAAAAAAAAAGTACAAAATTCTAAGTCGTTTAGAAGTAGATACAAATTTAAAGTCCGAAACAGCTGAACTTTGTGAATTTTTTTCACAGGGAAAATGAACACGTAGAACATTTTTGTACGTACCATTTATAGATAAAATGTCAATTAAAGTCATATATTTTTTTCAGCTCATAAAGTTGACTCCTCTATGAGTAGATAGCCTCCAAAAATGACCATTCAGCTACTGTTTGCGCCTTAAAATCATCTTATACTAAGCTCATAAAACTAGGTAAATGTAGGACTTAAAAGAAACTTAAAAATTTAAATCTGAAAAGCAATTAAATTGGTAAAATAACTATTAACAACAAAAAACACAATCAAGAAATAGAAACAAATCAAAACTTGTATATACAATTAAAACAATTCAGCTACTGCTGACGGTTGCAAACAGTCTAAAGGAAGCTCAACCGATCCATGTCAATACCAGTCGGAAGCGTCCCCAAATTAATACTATACAAACTCTTAAATATTAGTGTGAAACAACAAAAGGGCTCAATGAGTTATTAATGAATTATTGAGTTATACAAGATGAGAACACAAAAGCTATCGTATAGGGGACCCTCGTCGGGCGTCACTCGGTGACGTCAGCTCTGACTTCAGTCATTACCGGCGTCAAGGCGTGTCGAGTCACGGCTCTGTCAAACTTCAGCCGAGCCCGGGCCGACAAGCTGACAAACAGCCTGTAAACAAGCAAACATGTGTGTTTGGGCGGACCTTTGTTACAGAACCAACTTTAAAGTTTCAGAGAGTCAGAACAGGTTCAATAGAACACGATTTAAACAAACAGCGTTTGTTTTTTGTTTGATTTAGTAGCCTGAACAAGCTAAAGTGAGTAAAAGTGCTTGCCATTGTCATGAACCCAATACGTGGATTACAACAACAACTACAATTTACTATTACAAAATTGACGACCGATGTGGCGCAGTGGACAAAGATCTGCCTGCAATGCAGGAGGTTGCGATTAGGACGGTTCGATTCCTGTCTTGGAACAATTTTTTGTATCTACAAATATTTGTTCAGGGTTTCTGGGTCTTTCTATGCATAATAAAAATATCAATCTATGCAATAAGTATATCAGTACTTAGAATAAATTATTTTCTGTGTAGGTACGTAGGTACTTATGTATGTGATCGGCATAATATTTTTCTCCTCAAATAAGTTATTTTATTAACTGTACCAAGTGTTAACACAAATAAAGTTTGACGAACGAAAGACTCGACGAAAAGAGAGTATATTGGCTAAAAAATAACTTGACGGAGCATGACTAGACCAATATTGAATTTGACATATAAAATGTGACTCTCATCTAGTACCTAGCTTAGAACTAAATGATGATGTGTGGATTGTCGAACATTGTTTTATACAATACGTGATATTGGCCCAATCACCCACCAAAGTCGAGTACATACTCTGACTGAATTAAAGATTTCTTACAGTAAACTGTAAGTACGTCCCATGTATACAAAAGAATTATGACGCACTTGAAAGAGTGAGCTAGATAAGTTAATAACACTTGTATTGGACGGCAACCGCCGACGCACCCGCTGAGCCGGGTGAAATATAGCCTTCTCAAGCTGGACTCATTTTTCTAATCTCGGATTTTACGATGCTTACTTTTCACACTGGAATTACGAGATAAAAATATCACTGAGATATGTTTTCACTGGCAGACTTTGTCAGAGCAAACTACTCAATCGATCCTGTGAGTACCAAAACTTACTGGCAAGCCATGGTCTTTTAACGGGGCATACTCTCGCTACAAGGGAAGAGGCCTGTCTAGATCATTTTATGATAAAATCACCAAACCTTACAAAAGTACTGGTGCTGCCTGCTGTTATCACAGACCATTCTCCTATACTGATGGAATTCTATGCAAATAAAATTAAAAGGACAAAAAAACAGACAACTTTAACCAAAATTAATTATGAAGCAGTATGCAAGGATTTGTCGAATATAGTTTGGATTAATATACTTGATTACACAGATGTAGATTCAGCTACAGAAGTTTTTCTCGAGACAATCAGGATTATTATAAACAAACACACAACTACTATAAATTTATCAAAAAGAAAAACTAACGTAAAGCCGTGGGTTACTCCAGGTCTTATTCTATCCTTAAAACGCAGAGACAAATTGCATTTAAAACTTAAAAAAGATCCATTAAACAACGATACTAGAATGACATATATAAACTATAGAAATACCTGTACTAAACTACTGAAGAAACTGAAAAGAGATTACGAAAGACAACAATTAAATAAACATCACAATAATAGTAAAGAAACATGGAAAACGATTAAAAATATTTGTAATTTCCCTGTAAAATCAAATACTAATGAAACCTTGCTTAAAACACAGAAAAATGAAAAAGAATCATTAAATCACGTCAATGAATATTTTGCCAATGTGGGTGTTAATCTTGCTCAGGATATCCTTGTTTCACATAATGAAACAGAGCACAATCTGGCAAAAACGGCTTGTGCGGATCTTCCATCCGAAATGTCATCGTTCGGTCTTGAAGCAACTGACCCGCAAGAGATATTTAATACAGTAAGCCTGTTAAAAAAAAAACTAGCGCCCCTGGGTGGGATTCAATTACTACAAATTTAATTAAAACTGCTTTACCACACTTGTTGGACCCTATCACCCTCATCTGTCAAGCCAGTTTTGACACTGGTGTTTTTCCGAATGTCCTCAAAAAATCCATTATTTGTCCTATTCATAAAGGAGGCACCAAAGATGACGCGTGCAACTATAGACCAATATCTCTCCTAACTGTAGTCTCAAAAATATTAGAGAAACTTATGAACAAACGCCTAAAGCGTTACCTGGAACACAAAAACATTCTCTCACCTAATCAGTACGGCTTTCGATCTGGTCGCAGTACTGATGATGCGGTAATGGCAGTTACAGAATACATCAAAAACAGCTTGGATGCTAGTCAAAGAACACTAGGAGTATTTTTAGACCTAGCGAAAGCATTCGACACTGTCTCGTCAACAATATTATTATCTAAAATGGAATCATACGGAATCAGAGGAATACAACTACGTTGGTTTGAAAGTTATCTATCAAACAGAACTCAAAAGACACGTATAGGGAGTTTTATTAGTGATGAAGCCTTAATTAAGTTCGGAGTGCCTCAGGGGAGTATTCTCGGTCCCACTTTGTTTCTGCTTTACATAAATGACCTGTGCGATATCAACCTGAAGGGTGGAAAAGTAGTCACATACGCTGATGACACGGTCATTTTGTTTCAGGCAAAGACATGGAAGGAAGTGGAGATACTGACCAATCAAGGTCTGGACAAAATATCAGAATGGCTAAAATACAACTTGTTAACTATAAATATATTGAAAACAAAATATCTTAATTTCACGATAAACAAGAGCACGCGCCCGAAAAAGCAACTACAACTTAAAATCCATTCTGGTATTTGCAAACAAAAACACAACTGTTCTTGTTCAAACCTTCAATCAACTGCCAAAATCAAATATCTAGGCGTTATACTTGATGAAAACATGTCATGGTCAGAACACATTCAGAGTTTATCAGCTCGTATTAGGAAACTCATATATATTTTCAAAAAACTGCGTCACGCGCTTAGCCTTAAGTATTTAATTAGGGTGTACTACAGCCTAGCACAGTCTATCTTGACATACTGCATAAAAGCATGGGGATCGGCGGACATCTAATAGAACTGGAGCGCGCTCAAAGAGTCTTACTAAAAGTGATGTGTTTCAAGCCTCGCCGATTTTCAACTACATCCTTATATAAACTCTGTTCGGTCTTGACTGTCAGGCAGCTCTTCTTAAAGGAACTTATTACTAAGCAACATTCCAAAGTCACCAACACACTTGAACTAGCAAACAGAAAACGTCGCACCGACATTGTTTTTAAATTACATACCGCAAGAACAAATTTCGGAAGGAAATCTTTAAAAATTTTAGGCCCTAGTATCTATAATAAACTAAACTATGTTCTCTCTATAGTTAATCTAAATTATAAAGAACTTAACACCCGCGTTACCAATCACCTACTTAATCTAACTTATAACGAAACAGAGAACCTACTTGCTATTATTAAATAGTATGCTGAAAAGAGATATGTATGTATAACCAATTATTTACACACCCTATATATAAATACATTACTGATTTATTTTTATGTTTATGTAGACAGTACTACTCAAAAGTAAAATCTTTCAAAATTCAAAATTTGATTCAATCGTTACACACACACACATACACACACCCCCACACACACACAAATATATATACACTCACACATACATATACACTTGCACACACAAATACACACACCCATGATAACAATCATACACAAAAACGCATACACACTACACAGCGTGGAAGTATGCGCTACACGCTGCGTTTACTCCAACACACTTATACACTTATATTGCTCTAAAATATGCTTATAAAATTGTATACCTAATTAGTATTAAGTTTAGTTAGATGTACCTTCAATAAGAAGATACCTTGTTAATATACGTTCACTTTAGTTATTGTCATTCCATGTTGATTTGAGCTAACATTCATATACTTACCTGATTCAATCAAAAATAGACAAGAGTCCAAAGCGAATCACTGTAACCTCGCCACACAGGCTCTACGGAGACCTAGTGCGAGGGACAGAGCTCTGCTTAGGTATGGACGTTTGTAGTAAAAGTAGGAAAAATAACTGAGTAACAAAGTTATACATTATATTAGTTAAGACACCTACTGTTTATTGTATGCTTATAGAAATAAGTTTGAGTTGAAATAAATACATTTTTCTTTTTTCTTTTCTTTAATCAATTCAGTACTTAATCTATTGAAGTGAACGGTCTCTTCAGTTAGAAATACATATATCGCGGCACTCATTTATAAGGATCATAAATTATAATGATAAATATAGGAATACATCGTTGCACTCATTTATAAGAATCATAAATTATAATTATATTAGGGCATAGAAGTTGTTAATGCTGTATAAATTAATAAAGATCTACATACTTGTACTAGGCTTTGTATCCATAATCTGCGTATAGCGTGATTGGGAACATTCCAAACACTACGCCAAAGTCTTTGTTAGACAAGCCTTTATAATTAATTAGTATAACGCCGGCGGCTTCGATCGTGTTGTTTGTATGGAAACGTTTCAGAGCTTTTTCTGTCCTATTGGAACTGATTTATGGGATGAAAAATATTTGTTATGTGCCTATGTGTTATTTCAGGGCTAGAACTAAGTCTATCAAAAGTCTATATTCAGCCCGATCCATTCAGTAGTTTTTGCGTGAAAAGGGAATAAACATGCATCCATACAAACTTTCGCGTTTAATAAGGATTATAGTCATTAAATAAAACAAGTAAGTACTTATTATTTTGTCTGTCGCTCAAAACATTCAAGTGTCACTTTTACTCGGGATAAAAAGCCAATGCTGTAAATGATCCATCCACCCGTTTCATTTCCTCTCGGTCCCGCGTGGCTCGAGCCGACAAAAGGACAAAGGCTGTATTCCCACAAGATTTACGACAAATCTGTTCATTACTACCCACGATGCTTACAGATTGAAAACGTTACATGTTGGCATGAATATTGAGCTTTACTTAAACTTACGAAAAACAGAACACATTATTTTAATATCTACGGGTAAAAAATATAGAAAAACTGCGATAAACACCCGTAGATATTCATACCTCTACATAAAATTTCTGGACTGCATTCGACGACCGATCAGAATAAAAATATTGCGTTTAAATATCTCAGTTTATTGACCGGGGTTTACCTCATTCGAGAACTAAATATAGGTATTGTACGGTGAACTACCTGTGACGTTGGGTTCGGACGAAGCTTACGGCTGCTTCGACGGTTACAGTCGATTCTCCGTAGGTTGGTTTATGGACACAGCATCTCGATATTCTAGGATCTTTCAAGGTTTTAAAGATCTTATCTACACATGCGTATAAGACACGTGTCGAGCTTTGTGGAGCGAGGAGGTAAGTCACCGTTCATTAGGTATTCATAGGACGCAGCGGGACTCGCGTCGAAGGCCAATGAGGGACTTAACGCGACCCAGTATGTTACCCCCACGCATACCTTACTACTTACGCTTGCTTAACACAATTCACGGCTTTTGTTACAAAAGCCATATTTTTGAAACCTTCGGTATTATGATGACATAAAACTTTATTTTTCTACAAAGATTTTTTTATAATAAGGTCTATAATAAGGGTAGGAAACGCTTTCTCAGCACTTAATAAGTTTGAGAGAAGTTGAATATTCAAACTACATATTTAATTCTCAAACAACAACTAATCTCTGCACTCTCACGTAACTTCACCACACTAAGTTCAAGTAGATTAATTGTCCCCAAAGTCACAGTTCACGGAAGAAACAAACAAGTCGCTGAGTAGTTTATCCCGACGAAGTACTCTAAGACCGCGAAATAAGCAACTGAATACATCGCGACGTTATGGAGGGATGCTGTAATGAACTCTAAACACCAAATGGAATTAGCATAATCGAGCCACTCGATACTAACGACAGATAGATTAGGTTAGCGCCGCCCGCCCTCCGTAGCGAGTTCCGTAGCACTTTCGTAGAGCATTCGTAGCTAAGTGCTACGCTGCGGGTACGTGAATGGAATTCATGTACGCATAAATTGGTTGATGTTTTCCGGTTCGATTTTGGTATTTTACTCAAACTTGAAAAAGATGGTTTGTTTAAATGGGTCAATGGTTTGGTTTGTTTGGAGTACTGATTTTGAATACAGTTATTTCGAACTCCTACGAGTATATAGAGATTGGAAATGGAACGACGTGGATACACCTAGAATGTAAAAACATTATTAGTCGAGTTTATTACAACTACTCAGGAATCGGAAAATTCTTATTTCCCAAGAACCAATTTCGACAAGGAGTTCAGTTATTCGTGAAGCAGTTTGATGAGTTTTCTGTTTTCCCTGTTTTTGATTTATTTGCGATCTTCCTGCTGATGCTTATTTTCTACGTGGACTCATAAATCGAGAAGTTTTCCCCTCCCTCCCACTTGAAGGTGGCTACCTGCACTGCTCGTTAGCGCCGACAGGAGAGAGTAAATTATTATTGTTTTTAAGAACCAGCAAAATACGATCTCTCTCTCACCCCATTCATCGCAAGAGATGAGGAAAATAATAAACCAAAAATAATGACGACTCCGGAAATACAGTATCATGTTTACAAAGGTACCTGCGAGCACACAGTACAGTGATTACACAAGTACTGTGTATTCGTCTAACAAACGTATATGAATACCTATACGTTGGATTTTTTCGTGAAATTATTACAGCAACATAATATTTTTGATAGAAGTTGCTCAAATTATGTTATGAAGTAGTCGGAAACCACTCGAACAGTCGATAATGTTTGTAATTCAGGTCGCGGCTCACGAGAGCTCATTGTAATTCAGGTGAATTGAATCAAGCTACCTGTTAATGTTAACTGCGACGGTGGCGCCCCCACTGTCGGTGCAGGCATTATGCATGCTAATTACCTGTCGCGGGGAAATTTCTTACCATCAGTCGTATTCAGAATATTGATGCAAATTTACTGTACTCTGTTTGCCGCCGTAGAAACACTTTTTAGTTTTTATTACTTCATTATTAATTTTCATTCATGTATAAAATTAAACAATAAGTTAATGAAAATCTACAAAAGTTCTGAACAAACTCTAACGGATTCCAACAAGAACACACCACATAAAATAACCTTTACAGCGTATGGCATGAATACATAAGGTGCGCGAAAGATAGCACAAACAATTAAATGAAATTTCGGGATTCTAACCACTTTCACATATTGCCAGAAGTATTGTCAAACCTTCCCCTTACGGTCTTTAAGTGAAGTAGTCTACAATTTCACTTAAAGACCGTACAGAATGGTTATCTTGTTAGGTCAGCGCCACTCTGGAAGCTGTGGGTACATCGGCTGTGGAGAGCTCTCTCGTGTTTATTGACTGCAGCAGCTCAGTGCCTACCGTACGTACCAGTGCTCCGGATGCTCCGCAGTGTTAATTGGTCGTTACCGCGAGTTATAGTGATAAGATAGCGCAAGTACGAGAATGGCCGGCGGCGACGCGGCCTGCCTACGGACCCAACTGAGGCACAGGGTTCGATAATAAAGAACGATAATCGTGTCGACTGTTGCCAAGTTAGATAGAGATTGATAGTCGGTTTACGGATCATTCTAGTAATAGAAATCGTTCGGAGTCAATGTAAATTTATCAAATTTGATCGACATCATGATCAAAAATACTTAAATTATGGATCTGAGGCGGCTGAAAAGTTGAGATGAAGAATGAGTGTTCTGTGAGTTGATTAGTTGCTATGATCGCACTTTGAGAAGTATCTTTTTGTTGGCGACATCTGAGTCGGATCTGTCATGATGAGTTTTCTCTTTCGGTTTGCCATTAGACGTGAATGAAATGGAATCAACTCTTTTATTTTCATTTGTTCATGAATGTAATCCTCTGCGATGGAATGAAGCTCATTAGGCGCATTCTCGTTTGTTCGGATATCACAATTACGCAGCACCTCGCGTCAGAAATAATGAGACGTTTCTGTCGCTGAATTTCAGATGATTTTATCTTTCTCCGTGACTCTACATAACGTGTAATATATACCAACTCAGCCACAGTGAACGGAAAACAGCCCACTACTGCCTTGAAAGATGTGAGATAGAATCAAGAAGATGAGGTAATACAGCTTAGAAATAGGTTATTACTGAATACAGGCTTCAACTGATTCGGATACCAAAACCGAGACCATTAGTAGTTAAGAAAAGCAAGATACATCTTTTGGTACTTTCCTGCCCACCGACTTTAGTTAACTTGACCGATGACTAGTCTATCTAACCTATCCCATGTGAATAATTTATAGAATGAAAATAATGTGCTATCTAAAGTTTAGATCTACATTTAGGCAAAATTTAAGTTTGTTCCGTTATGTAGTTTTGAAGTGAAAAGTAACAATCATCCATCTAAACCTTCGCACTGAAATGTGAGGAATGTGTAGGCGACTACAATTACCGGGTTTGATGCTTTTAAAGATTAAATTTGGCCAAAAGTAGAGATGTAAATATCACATCTGTGAGCGTGTGTGATATGCATTATGTACGCACGTGCGCCTGGTTTATTCAGTAACAGAGTCCTTAGTATGGGTTAAGCATTAGTTTAAGACAACGGTAAAAGTCATTCAACACAATTGGCGCTTTGTAACGCCTCTACAGAATAGAGAAGAGCTATTGTTCGCAGCTTGTCAGCGATTCCACAATTTCATACAATCTCGAGTATAGGGTTAGATGCTATTTTTAATCTTCTATGTACGTTTGAGTGAGACTGAATTTATAGTCTAGAGCTCACGAAAAGTTTTTTGGTTAGTTATTCTGCACACTCATACTTAGCATCCTTTTCACGGAGGCGGCGTTCGCTCGCGCTCGCTGATATTAAACTCATAATGCATTCCCATCCCGGACATGTTTCCTACAACTCTGACTATTGTGTTGTTTGTGCAAACTTAACGGGAAAGATGTTAGAGGTACCGGGATAGAAATGATCACTCCAACAACGGCTTGTAGATCGCAACTGATTTATTGATTGGGTTTAGTTAACATGAAGATTAAATACGGAACATGAAAAGCACGTAAAACGATAAACATCACGCATTACACGTCCGGCTACATCGACATTGCTAAGCTAAAAATATAGGAATTTAAATGATATAGTTTTTGCATGTTGCTTCACCCTGAATAACATTGTACTTTGTACATCTTGGCCACTAGAAAAAAGAAGACAATATAATGTTAGAATACGAATTGTATACACAATAATCTCACAGAACACTATAAAGGCCCATTTACATGATGCAAGTTTCTTGCCTGTTGCATACAATAATATTGAAGCAATAAATGACTGGCATCGTCTGAACAATTAATTGTATAATAATATAAACAATTATCTAAACAATCAAAAGTCAATTATTGCTTTCAATTAATTGCATTCAATTATTGCTCTTGAATATACAAGAAAATGGTATCATGTAAATGAGCCATTACTCCTGGCGGAGCAATAATCTACACAACTAAAATTCTTCCGGATAATCAACACTATATTGTACTTCGTACATCCTGGCCACTCGCAAAAGAAAACAAGTATTCATTAAAACTTGACAACAAACAAAAAGTACCTATTCATGTAAAGGTGAATGTAGGTAAATGTAAATATAAAATTGTATAAGTATGATATAGAAAATTGAATGAAAATGTAAAACATCGAAATATTAAAACTGTTGTAAAGACAACTGAATGAAAATTGGAACATAACGAAATATAAAATTGTATGAGATAGTAAGGATCTGAATGTTCTTATCTACTCGCGCTTCACAGCTTAGATATCTAACCCGTATTTAAATAGACGTTCACTCTCTGACATCACAACTTGTTCACCACACACTGTAGTCACAAATTGTTGTTTGCACGCTGGTTGCTGCTGTGAGGCCTCGGGGTCTTCTATCTTGGGAAGTTTCAACCCTGAGCTCCATCTCGAAACACTCGGCGCTGTTTCATTTCGTTCTTCTGCCGTGGGAATATTGAACCCGGAGCGCCATCGCGAAACAGTCGCCACGCTCTGCTCGACACACGCTGTTGGATGCTTTGCTGCCTTGGAGTCTTCTACAAGGGCCGTCGAGTAGATCTTCGGCGACAAATGTGATCCCGCGTCGGCTCGCTGTGCTTTTCTTCGTCGTGCTTGGGTAGAACATTGGGGTTTTCGACTTCGATTTTTCCTATTGGATTCGGTTTGTAACTGATACGCTGACACGGTGTGGCGTATTTCTTCTATCTCCTGCGCCAATGCCTTAAATCGAATGTTCATAATATCCTGGATGTTATTGAGAGCTTCAAATCCACTTTGTTGATTACTAAGTGACTGTTGGATTTGATCGTTGCTTTGTGTGATCATTTTAACATTAGAATTTGATGATGTTCTAGGTTTCACAAATGCGTCATGCAGTAAAGTATTGTGTTGACCTTGACAAACTCTACAAGTACGTCTTGAACGGCACTGACCTTCCTCGTGCTGAAGTAGGCAATTTTGACAAATGCCTAACTGCATTGTTGTATTTAATTTTTCTGTGTTATTGAGTTTATGGAAATCATCACAATGGTATATAGCGTGATAGTTGCTACAATAAGGACAGGTCAATAATGTGCAAGCTGTTGAAATAAATCCAAGGTCGCCTGACTTACTGTAGCTTGATTGTTGTTGAGTATTTCGCTTGCTTGATGATCCCTTTGACTGGCTGAAGGGCTTCTTAAGTTGAGAAGGATTTTGTTTCGTAGGCTGCTTCAATTTATGTCCCATTTCCTTCTTGATTATTGATGAATTAGATTTCCGGGGCTGCAGCACTGATTTATCCTTTTCACTTTTTATTGATGGTACTAGACCACTGGAGTTATTATGCATGAAGTCCAGAAGCTTATCTAGTCTATTTATACTTGTCATAAGATGCTTCCGATTCTTCTGACTGGCTGGATCCTCGAGGAAGTTGTTCTCGATACGTAGCATGGCTTCGAGAATATCTTCAAGGTTCTTTTTCAAGTTATCCATACTTAGTAGGTGATACAGGACCTCTTCGATATAGGATACTTGTCCAAGCGCTGTTCTGCGATGTAGGTTCCGACGGCAATGCAGGGAACACAATATACGCCTTCAAACAGCTGCTCTGCGATGTAGGTTCCGACAGGAATGTAGGGAACACAATTCGCACGATACTACGTGTTCATATATGCGACGTAGTATCTTGAGGATAACGTTTTAGTATTGTACGTTATCCAGTTTGTCCTTCGAGAGACAGTGGTGAGCGCGATCGCGGATTTTGACTGTGAATCCGGCTCGAAGAAATGTTAGAGCTACCGGGATAGAAAGGATTACTCCAACAACGGCGTGTAGATCGCAACTGATTTATTGATTGGGTTTAGTTAACATGAAGATTAAATACGGAAAACGATGTAAATATAATATATATAATAATAGTAGAGTAAAACGATAAACATCACGCATTACACGTCCGGCTACATCGACATTGCTAAGCTAAAAATATAGGAATTTAAATGATATAGTTTTTGCATGTTGCTTCACCCTGAATAACATTGTACTTTGTACCATAATAAGGGAAAGATATTTAAAAGTTCTTTTGAACAGAAGATTTTTTCCTTGGCATAACTTATATTCAAGAGAGTATGTGTGAAGTAAATGATACATCGGTTCATTTTGATTACAACGATTTCAGTCGCTTCCATATATGTATGTACGATGCTGAATCCAAGCTCATTCCCTTCCTGTATCAAACACATCTCAGAACATACTAACAACAGTCCCTTTGAGAGATAATGAGGATCTTTAATTAGCTCCCTGTAGTGGCAATTAACGCATGCTCTAGGGGTCGGAATGACACAATAAGGCGGGGAGAGAGAGGAGGGTAGGGTAAACAGCCTGTTCTGAAGCAGGTCCTAGATGCAGCCGGATGCAGCCATTTCTTTTAATGCAGCGACGCAGAGTGCTAATGACGTAGAACCTTTTGTTTCAGCAGAGCTTAATTTGCGGCAAGTGTTGTCAACATCCACTCTTCCTTGCTAATGGGACTCTGCTCATTCTACCAAATAATACGCCCGAAAAATTCATTCTTTTTAATTTGTAAAAATGTAGTTTTAAAAGAAGCTCTTTATGTTCCGCTAAACTAAGTCAGAGCAGTTACTTTGTAGGAAATAAAAACTTTGTATCTACATTAGTGTAATTAATTTATAGCAAAAGTTACTCCATTACGCCTACTCTCTAGTTATTGCGTCGCATAAGTAGTTCTGGTTCTCTGTAGGACTACAACTAGTGTTCGCAGTTTGTTAAACTATTCAATGCACTCGGAAGTGGCTGTCGACTTATGCAAAACGTAGCTGGAATTGCCATTGCTGGTCGCCGGCCGTTCTCGCCCGGGCGGCGCGGGGCGGGCGAATACTTGCCCGCTTGTTTCCGAGTCTCGCTTCACCTACTTTATCAATTCGCAGTTTTTGTTCTGCTCGTCGTGAATAAATGGCACCATTTTGTGAACTATAAAATACTTTATTTATGAAAGCGGTTGCAACTGTTGAATTCGTAAAATATGTAAATTTACAGTATTTATTTAAAACAATAATGCTTTTGTAGTGTTTTGTTTTTGGAATGTTTCATATATTTTCCTACATGTTTATGGTAGGTATTGCAAGTATAAGTAGGTAGCTTATGTGCTTTTTATGATCATCATCATATCACCATCCAAGACTCCACCAGTGCATATTTACCTAATCTAATATTCTCCATTTTCATATCTCTCGACGACTCTACTGTCAGCCAGCTACAGTTTTAATAAATCAATATCTTTATTTCTTTAGGCTTATAAAATGAGCACTTAGACAAGTCAAATTTAATATTATACATAATTATCAAAATAATATAAGAAATAAAGTGATAATTGATTTTCAGTTCGCCTCAATCTTTTGTCCGCTAGTGGAAGAGGCTAAATATATACTGTCATCGGTCCACCGTGCTTTATTCTCCCTGATCTCTTGCTTCCTGTGCGAGGTCTCTACTCCATTAGTTTGCTTCTCCATCTGTCATCTGAGCTTCACATGAGGTGTCTCATTGCATTTTCTATTAGGGTTCTTGTATCATAATATGTATGTTCATTGTTCATAATAATAATATGTATATAAATAAAAAAAACAAATTACTTTCAATAGTATCACACTAATAATATAGAAGCGATAGTTTGGATGATAGATGGATATTTGCTATCTCTTCGGATCGGGCTGAAATTTTGATGAATCGTAGTTCTAAGAATAGAAGAAAACATTTTTCATTAATTTTCACAACGTTACAGTTGCGGGGCTCAGCTAGCCATGCATAAAAATTGAATTGACTTACTTAATTTTATTTGAACGTAACTATTTAATATTTAATTAGATATAACAGTTTTAGTTTTTCCATTATCGTTTCATATCGCTAAGGTAAAACAAATAATATACAGTTGAGCACTGTTGAACCAATAGGGTCTTTAGTAATCAACCACAGGAAAATAGAAAATTAAATGCTCCTTATAAAAAACTGTCTACTTTAATAGCACTCGTTCTAGTGAGAAACGATTGAAACCTTTACTTCAGCAACGCCGCTGTAAATGGTGAACGGGCGGTAGTTTCAGACGATATTTATTTTTATTTAGTGGCTGTCGTATTTTGCGCTTCCCGGCGACGGCGAGACTTTCTAAAGCGCTGTATCTCGGCCGTTATTTATTATCTGCGAAGCGCACGCTGCTCGAGGATTTAAAGACATTTTGCGCGACGAGGCGCACTGACGAACCACTCCGACGTACCTACACGTACCTACAAATAGCAACACGTAACATACACCACGTACCTACACGTACCTACGGAACATCCAGTGTAGGTGCTAAGCGTGGCTCAGCGTGGTAGTTAAATCACGGAGCGCGTATTAAAACCCTGCTCTTCGCCGGTGCGCGCTGCTCATAGAGGCTACAAGAAAAGCTGGCTCTCTTATAATTTGTTTTCGTAGCTATTTTACGTGGATATTGTTACAGAACTGAAAACTGTGACCCAGACTGAAATAACCACGCAAAAGTCTTTTAAAAAAACTTGAGAATGGACTAGGTATTGAATGTTTGGTATGTTCTTTATTTATCAAGTTATTCTGCAGTTACTTAAGTGTTAAAAAGCTTACACATAAGTTACTCAGCTTTTCTGCATTTATACCTCGAACACACCACCAAGCCAGTAAACATGTTCAACCTTCCCCATATCCACATAAAGTTTACTTTCATTTGCTTTCCTGGGCCACATTAATTATTACAAGATGAACTTCACCCTAATGTAATGAAATTATTGAGCACCCTCGAGCGGTAAGCGTGAGGGAAACGTTTACAAAGAAATGAGGTCACTAACGTAAGTTTAGAGGCAGCGTTTACTTACCTCGCCACTCGGCAGCGAAGTAACAAAAGCATTACATACAGCACTTTCAAACTTGGAAATTGCGTTTTCTTGAAAACACTATGGAGTTTTGTATTACAGATAACGCTCAAAGCAAATTACATTCGAGCATTTACAGGGGTAGAGAAATTCAGCTTCTGCAAGAAAAGGCTCTGTTCAAATTCGGAAATACGCTTTGATACCCAACCGAGGCACAATAGCCGGTACTATTTCACTAAAATGTTGCTATGAAAAGACTATCTGGCGACTTTCACAAAGGATGGCGCAGCGCAGGTGCGGGCGCGTTCTGCCACCCGCCACAAAGAGTCCGCTGTACATTCCACTCGGCGCCTCGGCATTCCGCCGCTCGTTCCCCGGGACCTGCGGTTGGCAAGTCGCCATGCTTCTTTTTATTCAGAACTTAGGGCGCACATTAGCGCCGCCGCCGCCGGGAGAGCGGTGGCTGCGACCGGATTACCGGCAAATTGGACCAAACGTGTTTATGGCACTTTTATTGCCGGCGCTTCGAAGCCAATTCCGACGCTAATTCCACACAACTTTGTCCAACTACCCGTACCTCCCCACTCCATTAGAGGCGAGTGCTTACTATCACATTCACGAGTCTTAAGAGACGTCCGCTTCGAAATACGAACCCTCTTTATAATAATGTTATTTATATACAATTGAAAACTGTGAGAGTTACAAGGAAAATACATTTAAAGGTTAAAATTTAAATGTATTATTTTAATTCCATTACATTTCCAAAAATATTTAATGAGTCCCTCATTAAACAAACTCACGGTTATTTGCGTCGAGTGAAAATGCTTGTACAAATAATTCTGAATACTACTTGACTGAAACATCAGCGATATTCCGGAGTTATTTAAATATTCCGCAGCACGCCTCGCGAGTTATGGCTTGTGGCGTTCGTGCCGTGAACACAAGTGTCAATTCACACCAACGACTAGGCATTTAACCAACCCGCAACTGATTTGTTTTCTGCTACGTACATACTTCATGAGCAGATTAGCCAACTTGCCCTACATGATGTGTGTAGAGAAGCCTTATAGTCTAGACAGCTGACCTCCTTGACGGCGCTTCCATCCGCGAATCGGAAGCAGGAATGTCGGAATAGAAAGTAATAGGCCTCCAACATCTCCACATATGGCGGCCAGTCAACCTGTTGAACTCTGGACGAAAGCGAGAAAATCAATTGACTGCACCACGACAAAAAAATCACATTACTGTCCTTGATTATAATATGGTTTATTGCTTTCAGACTTTTTTTGAAACATTAACGATCTTTATTAACAACGAAAATTACAATCAAGGAATAGAATAAATTACAACTAGTATATAGTTGAAACCATTTAGCTAACTGCAGACGGTTGCAAACAGTCTAATGGTAGCTCAATTGATCCATGTCAATACCAGTCGGAAGCGTCCCCAAGACACTGTCTGCATTATATTATAATTTCCCAAAATAAAGTCGTGATAGGTATATCAACAGGCGTATAATAAGGCAAATAAGCGAACGTAAGCATTCTGTTTACTTTTCCTGTTAGGATATTTATTCGTGTTGTTTCAGGTCAGAAACTTTACCTTAATTGTGTTAGAGTTCGTCGCCTTCTTTGTAACACCCAGACAACCTAGTTTCGAGCAGATTTGTGCGATATTACGCAGATGTCTCGTGGGACGTTGCAGTCGCTTCTGCTCGTTGTAAGTTTAAACAAATAAGCTTTTGTCTGGAGCTTTGAATGAAAGCAGTGGAATGAAGAGGAACTAGAACCAGGGTGGGACGCTACGGATTAGCACTGGATAAATACAACTCTCCAAGAATTTGCACAGAACTAGTGAATTTGACAAATTGCAATTTCATTATGCAGTTTGAATCAAAAGCGCTCGCCGAGACATTTCCAAGCTGTTTCTTGGTAAATAGAATGACCAGTCCAGATCATAGTACAGAAATTTTAGTTATAGCAGGTACAAACTAACAGGTAGGTACTTGTTATTCAAAACAAAGTTCCTCCAGTAAATCGCGCCTCTACGGACGCCGATATTATAGCCGCTAGTGCCGTAACGCGAAACCAATACAAAGTATCGCTTTAACATGGTCCGGTACATTAGCCCCATTACCCCTGTCCCGAGCTTCTCCCCGATCCCCCAAATATTTAATTCGGTCCCAATAATTGCCAGTCTTCCTTTAATTATGCTGATTTCCTTCCCGGCTTTCCGCACGAAATACACGTGTCCATAAATATGCGCATTAATAAGATAGGTTTTGATATCAACGTTCTTACATTAGATTATTCAAGGGTATGTTGTTAGGAGAGTCAATATGACTACATAATATAAAACAAAGTCGCCTTCTCTGTCCTTATATCCCTATGTCCCTTTGTACGTTTAAATCTTTAAAACTACGCAACGGATTTTGATGCGGTTTTTTAATAGGTAGAGTGATTCAAGAGGTTTATACGTATATTAAAACCAGGCGGCTAGCTAGTCGCAATATAAAACGATGTTGAGTTTCAGGTTTTGTTTTTGATGAATCCTTCTTAAGAAATTCTCATAACTTTAAGTGTACTCGAGCCTACAATAACAATCGAAGTAATGGTCTCACCGCTCTCACTATTATTTTGATAGCATGTGGTTTTCGAGTAATTTATTCATCTGTAAGTTTTGTTTATCTATCTATCGTTTCCAAGTGAACGTATGAGTACAAGTTGTTTGTCGACATACATCGAATTTCAACTAATTATTGCAGACAACAAGGAATTTATCATTCCGTGATCAAACGCCTTCAATTACCAAGAATCGTTTATTACTTCCAATTAATCTGTTCTAACAGAAAATTATTTCTTCAAAGTCAAAAGCCACAACAAGCCTTCGTGTACAAAATACAGAGTTTATTGAATGATTTTCTTAAAACTGAATCGTCGAGCTAAGGTAAATAATATCTGAACAGGCATTAATCTGTCTAAGAAAACGATCAGTGAACCGCAAGTTGATCCGTAACTGTGCACTCGAGAATTAAGGCTTGCCGCAGAGACTATAAGCTGAATGAGAGACGAGATTATTCAAATCATGCACTTTCGATACAGGCTTGAAACAATAAAGATGGCATATCGTAATCCTTCTGAAATGACGAGGCGATGCTCCCGAGGCGGTGACCTCGGGGACACGTTAAAAGGCTCCGACTAGCTAGTCCTGGGGACGGGGGACGCTTTCAAGACCAAACTCTGAATTATGTTAATTGTCAAAAGGTGGGTCGAGCAAGTCAACGTTTATCAATAGTAATGATTCTACACACGATACACATATACACGCTACATATATATGTTATACGCTTTGGATGAGGTATAAATAGGCCGAAGCATGAAGGTAAATCTATTATGCAATATGGGATTGATTTAACGTCAGCTAAACAGAGCAACTAGTCATTAGTAGTCATATTATAGTAATTATTATAGTCAAAGTTTATCAAAATTAATGAGACTACACACTATACAGATACACAACTACACATGCTACATATATAATATATTACACGGTTTGGTTGAAGTATTAATAGACCGAAGCATCAAGGTATTTCCACTTCATCAACAAAACTCATTCCACGCTAATTATGGTAAACCTATAATGCAATATTGTATCGATTTAGCGTCAGCTAAACAGATCCACGTTCGAACCACATTTGAAAGCGCCGCCGCGCCGTCTCGTCGGCTCGCGATAATGGCAAAAAAGGCGACCCCAATTAAAGGACTCTGTACATTATTCACTGGAGTCGCGTAACGCGCTGCGCAATCGGTGACCAGCGGTCACTCCGAGACTCACTTAGGCCACTTCAATGGACATTACACGGTCATTCCGATCTAAATATACAGTGACAGAACTCTGAGCTCAAGTGCTTAGCAACCTGCAAGCAGCAGGCATATCTCACAAAGCACCAAGTCTGTTGACCTCAAGTTTATGGCAGATTACTTTCAATATCAAGTATGTAATATATTTTTACGAAAAATCCTTATTTTACGGTTAAAATTAGTTTTTACAGTCTTCTATTACTTAAAATACAATACAAAATGCATTTATTGTAAAGAAAAGAATATTAAAATACATACTAGCGACCCACCCCGGCTTCGCAATGGTGTATTTTACATAAACTTTCCTCTTGAATCACTCTTTCTATATAAAAAAGCATCCAAATCCGCATTAAATACCTAACTAAATATATAACAATAAAAGAAAAATATTTAAAACCACTTAAATACAAAAAAAAATAGTAGTATGTACCAATATTAATTTGCAGCATGACAACGTGAATATTCAAGTGACAGCTAAGTACTAGTATGTAGGTATTTGATATCAGTTTTTCCAAACACAATTAAAATAACAACAGCAATTGATAGTTAATCAGCCTACCACAGAACACAACAAAGGGTTTCGTTGTAGTTTTGTTGAGTAAATGTTTTACAATAATCTTGTTCCTAAATGATAAGTGGTAGCTACGCGGGGCGGGAGGGGTGCGGTCTGCGGTCGCGGTGCGTGCCTACCCTCACAATGAGCCAGTTTACGCAGCATTTCGCCACTCTCGCAACATTGATAAATCCGCATCCGCGTCTATCCGCACGAAGTGTTGCCATATCGTAACCGTTTGGTTTAGCCCCATTAGCTGGTGATTCATGTCATAATACGTGATGTTTGCGCTATTAATCGTGCTGTCGTAGCTAATCCGCTAAATTAGATTTCAAATCTATAACTATTTTCCTGTTTGTTTCAGGTTTACAATGGCGGAAACTAAGTGAATATTTACAATGGTGTTATTGCGCTAAATTACAATTGAACAAAGGTTGTCAACGTAACTCAATAGCTTGGTTTTAAAGAAGCTCCACCCAAGAATCCCGTAGTTCAATAGTGCCCTATAATGTGTTTATAGGGCTCTACTAAACTCTAGGGTTCGACTCTACAAAGTTCGGATGGTACTAACGCGGTCAAAGTGATTCTTGCCCCAGTTCCTTTGAGGCAGAGTCGTTCGACACGCGGCATGAACTATTCATCGACTGGGGACGCGCCTCGCGCACTAATGTAACACAGACTCCACTGGCACACACACAGACGAACAGTTTTAGATTTTATTGTAGATTAGTACCAACAACCGTTGGGGTAAACGTATTCTTGAGTAGAGACCGCGACTGGGCAAACGTAGTGTAAGACGCCCCCCGGCCAGGTGGGATGACGATCTGCGGAAGACTGCTGGCAGATGCTGGATGCGTCAAGCTGAAGACAGGGCGCTATGGCGCTCATTCGGGGAGGCCTATGTCCAGCTGTGGACTAATATAGGTTGATGATAATATAGAATCTATTAGTACTAGTCTATTCGTAGTCTATTCGACTAGCCTGCTCCTTCGCACGAGTTGTTTCTATGGAAACGTTTCAAGGTTATTTGTATCTTGTTGAAACTAATTTATGGGATGAAAAGTACCTTGCCTATGTTTTATCCCAGGGTTAGACCTACGTCTATTCTAAAATTATCCATCCGATCCAAGCAGTAGTTTTTGCAGGTAAGTTACATTTATTTTAGATCTCATATGTATTACTGAGATGTCCAAGAGTCTTGTAAGCTCTAAAGAAAATAAATCACTTTGACATTTGACTCGAGTTTTAAAACGCTTTTAGATCAACATCTCTTCAAATTTTCTGCCACCTAGTAATGACTATGATTTGTGTGCATAATGTAGCTATCATACAGGTCATAATGTAGGTATCATACAGCTATCATACTAAATTGTCTTCTTATAAAGAATGGTAATGAACTTTCAAAGTTTAAACAACTGCAGCAACTGAAAAATAGAGTATTAGTAATATTACATTCTCGTTAGGAAAGTGGAGCAAAGTGGCGGAGCAGTCAGTCGACTGAGTAGATAATATCTCCGGAGTTAAGAAATGCAGAGGAGAGGAAATGAAATAGCTGCCTCTCGCCTATTTCTCTGAGTAGCTGAGACAGGATTATAACCGAGCATTTTGGCGTGAGCAAACAGTTCTCATAAAAGTTTGATTAGTTCGATAGCATAGGTTACAACTAAACTATTTTTACTATTTTTGTAATTTTTTCTATTCCTTGATTATAATTTTCGTTGTTAATAAAGTATTTTTACGTTACCGACACACGTTTCGAGTTTTGAACTCTGAATATTCAAGCAAAGGTAAAGATAAAGTTTTTATTTATGTGTGACGTCACAGAACTTTTTTCCAGGCAAACCGATTTTGATATTTTTTTATTTGGAAGCTGATACTCGTATTTCTGTAAATGCAAATGCCGGATTTTATATAAAAGGACCCTTCTTTTTTCCATCAACCAAACGCTATTTTATAGTTTTATAGATATTATGAAATTTTTTAGCGATAGTTTCAATCCAGAATGAGTTATATTATAAAACAGTTAGTTATTTTTATTGATGTACCTCTATTTGAAAAGACCCCGATTTCAGGCTTCTGCTTTTGATCAAGGTTTGACCAGTAGTTTTTGAGTTATCCTAAATAATGCGTGAAATTTGAATTCGGTTGTTAGATTCCATTCGTGAAACATTACACTGTATGAAAAGTTATCCAGGTCCGCAGTTCAAGGCTTCGGAATTCGATCTGATAAGTAATAAACCCATGCGGAGGGTCGAGCGGTCATTTATAGGGGTCATATGTTCTCCGATGAGCGGTTAGTTAACGGACTACGGCTGCCATAATCCTAAATATTAGGCTATTAAATTGTGACTCATCTTATTCCCTTTATTAACAACGAAATTTTACAATTAAGGAATAGAAACAAATTAGAACCATTTGGTATTTCTAATTGAAAAAATTGAGCCTAAATTTGCCGAAATTCTGTGCTTGACGTCAAACTGGCATTTCCGCTGATTCCAACGAAAATGTTAACTACGCAAATATAGTCCGTACGGTATTGAATTATCCTGCAAAGCTTAGAAATAGATATCCCGTGGTTTATACGATATTTGGCCATAAAAAGAAAGAAAAAATAAAAAAGAAGAAAGAAAGATAACACATTTATTTGACTTATAAAGATTTAAATACATAACAAAATTAACGAAACATGACTGTATATTTGAGTAGATTACTTTGGGGCTAGATGGTGCTGTGTGGATTGTCCAAAAATTATTTTTATTATATGTAAAGAATAAAATTAGTTACGTATCCAAAAAGGTCTCACAGCTAAAAGTGGCGCTGATTTGCAGACAGTGCCTGGTGAGGTTGCACAAAGGTATCATAACGTAAACATTTGAGCAGGTACAGATGCAACATACAAGACAGGAAACAAAAGAGAATAGAGAAACATCTGCATGCATTTTAGAGTACAAATGAGTACAAAAGTGTTTAGATTACGATTGCCACTTATCGTGTGCTGCATTATTTAGGTACTAACGTATCAGAGCACAGCGATATGCGCCCGCAGTTTATAACGGAGACAAAGGCATGTGTCAGCTGTGGACCCGTGCTTATGTGCACGTGCTTTATAACTGAGTTTAGCTGACCTCACGATACGAGGGGGTGGGTATCAGGGGGATAACTTTATCAGCACGACTCTGTTTGCGACTACCCGCAACTGTATGTAAACTACAAAGCTGTGTGCTCCCAACGACAAAGGATGTATATCATAGCTGTAATTATTACCGTACGAAAGTAGGTTAACAGTTTTTACCAAGTCTATTTATTTAGGAGAGAGGTCCCAAAGTAAAGAAAAAACAAAGATTTCGTTAAAACCATTGACCTACTTCCAACTCTCCTTAGGATCGTAGGCCTAAATAATTAAAGGCGTCCAGAGAGCAGTTAGCTGTAGCCCGTGACATTTGTTGTGTGACTGAGTGGGCCGGATGTCTGTCTGACTTCGCATTACGCGCGGTCGACACAGAATTGAACCTAATATCGCTTTTAAAAAGCGAAATGTTTCCTCCGCGCTCTTTCAACTGTATATCGTGTCCGTTTCCGTTTCCAGCCTGTCCCGATCCAATTATAAATACATTTCTTTTCGTATAGTGTCGGAGCTAGCGGTTCGTTGTGAAACTAAGGCGATCTATGAAAACAAAATAAGGAAAAATATTTTTTTTCAATTGTGTAACACGTATTAGTGCACGTTCAAAGTTTACGTGACCTTCTGTCATAATAAAGATAGTGAGGGCTAACACGTAATAAGTAAGGTCATTTGCTTGTTCTCTCATAATTTTAGATAGGTTGTAGGGGTGGTAGATTCTTAAAAAAATGACGATACCTCTGTCACATAACATCATCTAAGCCTCATCTAGCCGCAAGTTAAGCAGAGTTTGTATTATTAGTACTAGATATACTTATTAAGTATATCATGAGGTATTTCCATATTTTTTGATACACATCGAAAACAACGCGGGAATCAAACACCTCCTGCGTCGCAGGCGGATGTTCGCCCACTGCACCATTTTTCAATATAATATGATTATATGGAAAGGGAAAGAGGAAACTTCCTTCTATATTTATGCTTTCCTACTCATTTTGCATAATATTTATTTCCCCCCCTAATAAGCTCCTTATTGCCTCTTATCGGTGATATATCATATCCCCATTACTTACCTACATACAATGTTATTTACTCATTACACATGGGAAGCAGATTTTAATAAATTTGTTTCCACTGAACAGAACTTCCGATTAATTGTTTAAATAATTGGCTGCGGGTTATTGCGTCCTTATCGGGACACAGGCGCTGATAAATAACCTCGAATCCTTCGCTTCACAATGCATATTGTTCCATTGGAATTAATGCAGTGATTCTTGCCAATAGCCGATTATGTTTACTCAATTTGCCGATTCAACATTAATTAAATGGAAGATTAAATTTATTCATTAAACGAATTTGTGCTACGAATAAAGGTGGCATTATTGTGAATAAATGTATGTTTTTTTTACTAAAACTAAAGACCGATTTCAAAATTTTGAATACACTGCTTTTATGTTTTATGAGAAAAATAGTAATTAATCGGGAATAAAATTTTTATGGAACTTCGGGATCATTACCTGTACACAAGCAAAATACTCATTCATCATCATCATCCCATTGTTGGACATTTTGTCTCCTTTAATGAGCGCCATAGCGCATAAAAAAGACTCATTAAAATCTGCCAATAATCACGAATATAACATTTTATAACTTGCATACATAGAAAAACATACAGCTAAGTTGAGAACTATTTTGTCATGAATGTCTGTTAAAAAAGGATCATCGCTAAGGAACTCCAGGATAGAAATATAAATTTGAAGCCGTTTTCTTAAAAAAATCTGGCCAGCTCTTGGACTACCACTATAAACATCCGGCAAACATCCGGGCCGGAAAAGAACCGGTCGCACCGGATCTGGTCCGACCGAGATTGTGCAATTACACCGGCACAAGACGTCGGCCGGTATTGGTATTTATGAAGGAGCATCGGAGCAACTATACACCTACTAGGCAGGCCAGTGTGGACACGTAAAAACTAAAGTCGAAGTTCCGGATTATTTTTTCCACAAACACTATCTTATGCAGGTAACATAAATAAATAATGCTGAACAATCCACACAGAACCATCTAGCCCCAAAGTAAGCAACTCAAAGCTTGTGTTATGGATTCTAGATAACTGATATATTTAATAAATAGATAGTTTTTTTTTTTCATACGCAGGAAACACCCAGACTAACTGAACAATTTTCTGCAGATCGTACACAAATTTATTCCGAGGCGGGAATTGAACCCGCCACTTTTTGCGTCACAAACGGCCTATCACCCGTAGCGCACTGAGGTCGTTGAGAATAAGAGCAAGTTTTCTAAGAAAACGAATCATGAACTTTGATTTTCGTTATCTGAGTAGGCCTCCATAAACTAGACAACGTCGTGAGCTCAGCGGCGGGCTCACCTCGCCAGTCGTCTCGAGTATTATTTCATTCAAACAAAAAATGTGAAAAACCTTTTTTTCTTGTCATAAGTTTATTTATTTTCTTCTGACCTCTGACCTCTGTGACTCAGTGGGCGGACCGCCGGCCAAGCAGTCGGATACGGATTCGATGCCCGTCTCGGAACAAATATTTGAATGACCTACAGATATTTTGTGGTTGTTTTCGTATTGTTAATTTTGTATATATAAATTGAACAAAAACATATGTAAGTAGTGTAATTAATTGATAACATCAGATATCTAGTAGCCATATCGCAAGCTCTGCTTAATTTGGGGCTAGATGATGTTGTGTGAATTGTGCAGCATTGTTTATTCATACAACTTATATTTAAATACTTATTATTTGTAACATAACAACATTGTTCTTTTATCTATCTATGTTTTTCGTGTACTCTTGTCGCCTGAAACACAGGTTTACCTACTTCAGGCTAATTTGTTTTACTTAGCTTGATTTATTCGTTTCCTCGTGGCCTCAAATTACAATGGAACGTAAATTGGGCAAAATTATCTAATTCGAAGATTTAGCACATAATATCATCCCTACATATAAAACAAAGTCGCTTTCTCTGTCCCTATATCCCTATGTTCAAATGTACGCTTAAATCTTTAAAACTACGCAAGGGATTTTGGTGCGGTTTTTTTCTAATAGATAGTGATTCAAGAGGAAGGTGTATATACGTATAATAAAACTCTGCGAAGCCGGGGCGGGTCGCTAGACTAACAATATTTTCTAGTCGAGAGAATCCGGACAAGAGTTAAAGGTATTACCACCCCTATCATCGGCATCACACGCTATTTCTACATACGATTTGGCCTAAAGTAAACTTAATTAGTACTCATGTATCCGGTGCCTGAATAAATATGGAATAGCAGGCAAAGATTGTGCGTATTTCTGACAAATACGGGAAACGAGGCCGACCTCGACGATCGGGCGTTCAACCGAAGGTGAAGTAACAAAAGGTACCTCCAAATGGTCTTGTTTCTATCGAGCACAGGGACTGTTAACGTTTTTAAAAACCTTTTTAAGCTTTTTAGCCAAGCTGCCTATTGTTGGAGCCCATTTTTAGATTGGATTCCATTCAGCTAGACAACAATGATTTTATCTTTATTCCCATAAATATCGAGTAAAATCATTATTATTTGGAGATTGTATCAACTTTTTTGGGGCAAGAACCTCTGGTAATAAAATATTTTTAAAAGCATTTTGCAATTATTTGTAACAAAAGAAACGTTACACGGCCACTTAAAGTACTTAAAGGTACAGAATGCTTTGACATTTAACCGAAGTACTCTAAAGTATTTTACAATAAAGTTTTGAATAAATTATTTAATGAAATTAACTTGATGTATTCGGTGAGTAAAATTAAAATTACGGTATTATACTTATGTTTTTAAGCAGTACTCTAAACTTCTCTAAATCTTCACATATTCTAATCCTATTAACCTAATGTTAATAAGTAAACTTAAACTAGATAAATGACCCATTTTCACCCAGTACTGTGACACCAACAGAATGTACAAATAAAACTTGTGTGCGACATGTTAAAGTGGAAAGTTTGCGGTATGTAACTATTGACCGAATAATATAAATGACGAAAAGGTTCTACGGCAAATAGAACCCGCGCAAGTCAAACACGCCCCAACCCGTCGCTAACCCGCTGCCGCCGCGCCGCCCGAACTTTGTTCAGCGACCACCACAGAATACACGCCAGTTGCTACCTCGGCCCTTCCTTCACTAGCTAGGAGTATGCTCACAGATAAGAATTCATATTTATCGACTGAAATAAATATAATGCTGGACAATCCACACAACACTATCTAGCCCCAAAAGCTTGTGTTATGGTTACTAGATAACTGATATATTTAATCACTACATAGTATAAAACAAAGTCGCTTTCTCTGTCCCTATGTATGCTTAAATCTTTCAAACTATGCAACGGATTTTGATGCGGTTTTTTTAATAATGATTCAAGAGGAAGGTATATACGTATAATAAAACCGTGCGAAGCCGGGGCGGGTCGCTAGTACATTAAAAACATGATAGATATAAAAATTATTTTTTTAGAGACGGGAATCGAACCCGCAGCCTTTTGCGTCGCAGGCGGTCTCTCGCCTGCTGCGCAACTGAGGTCGTCAATAACCAACCTTAAAAAATACCTTTTTTTGAACATTTAATTTATTAAGGCAACCTTAATATTGAACAAAATATATTAAAAAGATGAAAGTGTTTTGATAAAAGTTCAAGCAGAACAAAGGCGTCTTCTTCGAAAAACGTCTAGATTTAGTTGTGTACAGTTTGTTTGGAAGTTTTTTGATATTCTACTGTCGCTGTGAGCCCCAAAATCGATACGATTCCAAGAAACGCCATAACAAAACAAGATCCGTCAAGTGTGAGAGTGTAACTCGCGCGCCGATGATTTCGAACTTTTTTAAATTTTACAATAATACCTTAATTAACAGTTTGATACGCATTATCTGATGAATATCTTAAACCAGTTGATACATGTGATTGAGATGAATCGTTCTGCAAACTTCGTTTATCAGGCGGTAATGGTCAAATTTAACTTCATTCAAAATATTCCAAAACGTATGAAAAAATCTGTATTTTAAATAAAAATTGTGATTATTATTAAAAATACAGATTCTTTTAATCTTTCTTTTAATCCGTCCTTGCGTTCTTTAATGTTATTTTAAAATTTCAATTGAATAGCTTCAGTAGTTAGGTACTGAGATCTTCAAAAGCAATAAAATGACAAAGAAAGCATGTCCATAAGGCTAAAAAGGGTCGAATCATTAATAATAATGCTATTCAAATAGCATATCTAATAAAACAACAGATAGTCGTCTATTTTCCTTTATCGTAACAACCATGGCTAAGAAAGTACAGCAGCCTTAGCCAAGCGGCATTCGCTATGAAGCGATTCCATTTCTATAATCGCCATCGCTCATACGATAGCGAAGTTCGATTGGTAGACAAAGTAACCTACGCGTAGCGATCGCCTTTTCTATTCCATTGATCGCTAAATACCCCGCTTAGTCTATGGTTTTCTATAGTAAACGTCAAATGTGTCATTAGCTTATTTTGCTCGTCTCTATTACGTTCCGGTTTATGCAAAACTTCATTTTATTCAAGAAAAGCTTTTTTATTATTTACTACGTGTAGAAGCTTATTATAATTAATTTTTGATTATTTGAGTCTCGTATTTAAAATCTACGGCATAATTGATGAGTTGAAATGGAAATAAAAATTATTTGATTTGGCGAACTTACCTTTTGAAAAAATCTTAGTCAATTGAAATGAAACGCAGTGCAACTATCAGGAACCAATTAGGTAGGTACTTAACTTTTTGGAGGGAGCTCTTGAAAATTGAAATTATTTGAGCCACTTCAGCTGAGCTAAAGGAATCAAGAGCACCTATACAAAAGCGTTATCATAAAACACTTCCAAAGTTTCAAGTCGCAAGACAGGCAGGTACTTTTTGTAAACAATGACGCGATTCACAAAGAAATATTTAGAACATGAGCTCTTTAGTTTATTTATGTTACGTTACAACCACGGAGAC
Source organism: Eupithecia centaureata (assembly GCA_944547425.1). Taxonomy (NCBI): domain Eukaryota; kingdom Metazoa; phylum Arthropoda; class Insecta; order Lepidoptera; family Geometridae; genus Eupithecia; species Eupithecia centaureata. Next base: position 3,395,942 of record OX155691.1, on the reverse strand, counting down.
CTTGCAACCTTGACCTTAAATTATAAATACTACTGCATTTTGGTCTCTACAGCACAGGGTATCCTAGTGTAATGATCAAAGTGAAATCACTATTATTAGTATGTATCTAGATATCCACCAATAATAAGAATAATTTTAAGTTAACGTGATTATGTTTTATGTGTCTGCCTGCCTATGCATGCATGTATTTGTGATCAATAAATTTACTTAACTTACTTTAAACTTCCGCCTGGTGCGCAGGGACGTTTGAGGGTTTGAATTTGCTGAGCCTGAAGTTCTCAATAAACAATAATTCGGGCATTTTATCATCACTTTCCAATTGCCGCCAAGAATGGTAGTTTGTGCGGCGTCTAAACCAAGTGTTTTTATTTTGAGCTGACCACAGCGAACGCAGCGTTATGCATCTTTTAATTAGGTATGCAACACTAACACCAAATTTATTTTAAAATCACAAAACAAACGACGCAGTAAACACTCCCTAATGATTTCTTCCTACAGCTGTTTATGAAATCGCCATTTTGTTTCGATATCTACAGGGTCTTAGCGTTCGCTAGTGTTCCATCAAGAGAATCGACAACTAAGCGAATTCGCTTGTCAAAAGTGCCACTTGGCTAGGAATTTGTATGAAGTAATCGCTCGATGTTGTCGATTCGTTTGATGGAATAGAAAAGTATGTTACATTGTCTACCAATAATCTATTCGTTGAAAACAGATCACGTGATATATCTAAGGGATATGTCAAACCCATACATTTTTGGACTTATCTACTATCGCTTTCGCTAACTGATTGTTACATTGTCTAGGCCAGCAGAACAAACATAAAAATAAATGTGATATTATCACAATGTGTAGTGTTTGTTTTCCACTCCAGAGAACCGAGTAAAGTGGCGAATGTGGTTCATGCGTGCTCGGGCACCTTCGGAGGATATCGGCCGGTGTTTGCATAGGCAGGCAAAACTATTCAAAACCGATGCAAATACTGTATTTTCTCCGTGTTTTATTTATTATCGAGAGGCATTTGACCTTTGTAACAATCTACGAAGAACATCATATGCGCAAAGACACAAAATTAGCCATGTCAAACTAAAAACAGCATCGCGACGAAACTAACATTCGAGACAAAAGACAGAGAAACTTTCGACCGTGTCTATATGCTACAAGGGTACTTATTCAATATTTTTACTTCTCATAAATACTTCCGGTTGAAATTTGGTAAGGAGATTTATATGTCTCGTATCGTAAATGAGCGTGCAAAGCTTCGAGCAGAAGCTAATGCAAGATATGTTAAATTTATAACCAATGAGTCTTATTCATATTGCATGTAAAGAAAATAAATTATAGACAAGTGTTCACTTTCGTGAATTTACATGATTGATAAGAGAAAGCACTCAACGTCTCGTAGAGGGGCTACGAACATGTCGTAGAGGCTCTACGCCGTAGGCAGCTATGACAAAGATGGAGAATATAACACCGCCCTACGATAATACGATTTGACAAGATTTCATTTTTCAAAGATTTGCTAAAAGTATTTATTAGCTTATGTAGTCTGTGAATAAGTAAAGTTATTATGTTTATTTTTATTTGCCTACCTTATAACCTACTTTTAGATGTAAATAGAAATAGAATTAAGATTATCACATTTACAGGTAGAAAGAAACAAGCTCGTACACCAAGGGACAAAAAGAGATCTTTGTTTTTACAGAACTTTTATAAAGTAAAAGTATTCATAATACCGAGAAAGAATACACTTTATTTTCCTTAACATAAAAGTGTTTTATTTCCCAAAAACATTCAAAGACTTTCGCCCTTGTAATTGTCCCGAAGGAAGAAATGTATAAATGATGAAGTCAAAACAGCCTTGAGCCTTAGGAACCTTTCTTCGGCTCTGAGTAAAGGATCCTGCATTAATTACACGTCTCCGAGACAATTATGAAGTCGATAAGTACACGACAAAATTACAAGAATCACGCTTCGCTAGTCGAAGGTAGCTTGTGATCTAGTCGGAAGAGGGTTGTCGCCGCACTGTTTGCTTTCCATCGTTATTATTCATGGCCCAATTACAAATTACCTTTCTCTTTACCTTCTAAACAGCTACCTATATTTTGTTTACAATAGTCAGGAGTCAGCTCAATTGTTTCAGTTGTTAATATTATTTCTTAATAGCAGCTACCCGCGGCTTCACACGCATTGTTTCTATGGAAACGTCTCAAGGCTATTTCTTTCCCATGGGAACTGATTTCTGGGCAAAATAGCGTATGTATTTTTCCAGGGCTAGAACTATGTCTATTCCAAGTTTAGCCCAATCCGTTCAGTAGTTTTTGCGCGAAAGAGGAACAAACATCCAAACATTCATACAAATTTTCGCTAAATAGTTCAAACGATAGGTCATTGAAAAATAAATGTTAAAATCAATTTGTTCTTCCACAAACACATACAAATACACAAAAGGTTAACATTTTATAATACTACGGCTTACATGCAGGAACAAACATTGGACTTTTATTCTACTACGACTATTTTCTTCATGCTATTCAAGGTTTTCCACGTAAACAGGAATTAAAGTTACATATAAAGCCGCACCGAGGCTTCTTTGATACCGTTCACGGAAACGACGCTAATAAAACTCTTTGGACTCACAGGTAAGGCTTTATATTCGTATATTCTTATATTTTCACACTACGGCATAAGAAGAAAAAGCGACCACACAGATATCGGAACGCTGTTCTGACTACCAAATCTTGGTGCAGTGGAGATAGTTATACACAGTGTAGCTAGCATCTGCCCGCTGCTTCGCAAGCGTTATTTCTATGGCAACGGTTATTTATATCGTATAGGGGACTGATTTATGGGATGAAAAGTAGCCTGTGTGCTATTCCAGGGCTAGAACTACGCCTATTAAAAGTTTCAGCTAGGTCCGATAAGTAATTTTTGCGTGAACAGCCTTTACCAGGTAACCTTTGGATGAACAGGATTGGTTAATTTTAGACATTGACGGTGGTTTAACTAATATGTGTGACACAATAAAAATATAATATTTTGGCTAAATTGATACATAAATTATAGAATCATAAACAATCATAAGCAAATGAGCGTCTACATAAAAACATAGGAAATCAAATACAAAAACTTTAATCACTAGAATATATCAGGAGAGGCAAAAAATCAGCACAAATAATCTCCAAATAGTTGAAAAGGATAAAAAAGCCAATAAATAATGAGAATCCAAATAAATATATTCTCTATAGCATTTTCTTGTTAATTTGTAGCTTCTGAGTTATCAGATGCCACAAATACCCTATATTACACAGTACAAATAACCATATATTGTTAATAGACATTTCTGATTCTTGATACAAGTTGATGCATAGTCTATACTTATAATAAAACTGTAACAGGTCCAATTCTGTACATTGAAGATATTTTGAAAATTTTTTTTGGAGGGCACTCTATTATCGATACTCAAGCCAAAACTGTCATTTTTTTTATTCATGTCTGTCTGTCTGTCTGTCTGTCTGTCTGTCTGTCTGTCTGTCTGTATCGTAAACGCGCATCACGCCGAAACTACTTGATGGATTGAAATGAAACTCGGCATGATTATAGGTCATACTACGAGGAAGGACATAGGATACTTTTTATCCCGGAATTCAGTAAGGTTCTCATGGGAGAGGGTATGAAATTAAAATTCCTTTACCGCGCATCACGCCGAAACTGCTGAATGAATTGGAATGAAACTCAGGGCGATTTGAGTTCATAGTACAAGGAAGGACATGGGATACTTTTTATCCCGAAATTCAGTAAGGTTCCCCTGGGAGAGAGGGTGGAACAAAAATTCTTTAACCACGCATCACGACGGAATTGAATGAATTCGAATGGAACTCGGGACGATTGGACATGGGATACATTTTATCCCGGAATTCAGTTTGGTTCCCCTGGGCTATACGGGTTTTCAAAAATTTCTCACTGCATCTGAACGACGCGTACACACGCGTCGTTCAGATGCAGTGAGAAATTTTTGAAAACCCGTATAGCCCAGGGGAACCAAACTGAATTGAACTGATAAACACGAAAGTTTGTAAGTATGAATGGATAGATGGATGGATGTTTGTTACTCTTTCACGCAAAAACTGCTGAACGGATCTGGATGAAATGGCACAGAGATAGATTATAATCTGGAATAAGAAATAGGCTTTATTTTATCTCGAAAATCCCACGGGAAAGGGAATTACGCAAGTAAAATCGCGAGTACTCCAAATACTAATCATGCGCAGACGAAGTCGCGGGTACCAGCTATCTATACTTATAATAAAACTGTAACAGGTCCAATTTTGTACATTGAAGATATTTTGAAAATTTTTTTTGGAGGGCACTCTATTATCGATACTCAAGCCAAAACTGTCATTTTTTTTATTCATGTCTGTCTGTCTGTCTGTCTGTCTGTCTGTCTGTCTGTCTGTCTGTATCGTAAACGCGCATCACGCCGAAACTACTTGATGGATTGAAATGAAACTCGGCATGATTATAGGTCATACTACGAGGAAGGACATAGGATACTTTTTATCCCGGAATTCAGTAAGGTTCTCATGGGAGAGGGTATGAAAGTAAAATTCCTTTACCGCGCATCACGCCGAAACTGCTGAATGAATTGGAATGAAACTCAGGGCGATTTGAGTTCATAGTACAAGGAAGGACATGGGATACTTTTTATCCCGAAATTCAGTAAGGTTCCCCTGGGAGAGAGGGTGGAACAAAAATTCTTTAACCACGCATCACGACGGAATTGAATGAATTCGAATGGAACTCGGGACGATTGGACATGGGATACATTTTATCCCGGAATTCAGTAACCAAACTGAATTGAACTGATAAACACGAAAGTTTGTAAGTATGAATGGATAGATGGATGGATGTTTGTTACTCTTTCACGCAAAAACTGCTGAACGGATCTGGATGAAATGGCACAGAGATAGATTATAATCTGGAATAAGAAATAGGCTTTATTTTATCTCGAAAATCCCACGGGAAAGGGAATTACGCAAGTAAAATCGCGAGTACTTGGAGTACTCGCGATTTTACTTGCGTAATTCCCTGCCTACTTCGTCTGCCCATGATACTAATCATGCGCAGACGAAGTCGCGGGTACCAGCTAGTGTAAAATAAAATTGCTTCCTGCTGTCTATTTGTCTGTCCCTATGTATGCTTAGATATTTAAAACTACGCAACGGATTTTTTTGTAACTAGTCATTCAAGAGAAAGTTTTATATCTATACTTATAATAAAACTGTAACAGGTCCAATTCTGTACATTGAAGATATTTTGAAAATTTTTTTTGGAGGGCACTCTATTATCGATACTCAAGCCAAAACTGTCATTTTTTTTATTCATGTCTGTCTGTCTGTCTGTCTGTCTGTCTGTCTGTCTGTCTGTCTGTATCGTAAACGCGCATCACGCCGAAACTACTTGATGGATTGAAATGAAACTCGGCATGATTATAGGTCATACTACGAGGAAGGACATAGGATACTTTTTATCCCGGAATTCAGTAAGGTTCTCATGGGAGAGGGTATGAAAGTAAAATTCCTTTACCGCGCATCACGCCGAAACTGCTGAATGAATTGGAATGAAACTCAGGGCGATTTGAGTTCATAGTACAAGGAAGGACATGGGATACTTTTTATCCCGAAATTCAGTAAGGTTCCCCTGGGAGAGAGGGTGGAACAAAAATTCTTTAACCACGCATCACGACGGAATTGAATGAATTCGAATGGAACTCGGGACGATTGGACATGGGATACATTTTATCCCGGAATTCAGTTTGGTTCCCCTGGGCTATACGGGTTTTCAAAAATTTCTCACTGCATCTGAACGACGCGTACACACGCGTCGTTCAGATGCAGTGAGAAATTTTTGAAAACCCGTATAGCCCAGGGGAACCAAACTGAATTGAACTGATAAACACGAAAGTTTGTAAGTATGAATGGATAGATGGATGGATGTTTGTTACTCTTTCACGCAAAAACTGCTGAACGGATCTGGATGAAATGGCACAGAGATAGATTATAATCTGGAATAAGAAATAGGCTTTATTTTATCTCGAAAATCCCACGGGAAAGGGAATTACGCAAGTAAAATCGCGAGTACTCCAAATACTAATCATGCGCAGACGAAGTCGCGGGTACCAGCTATCTATACTTATAATAAAACTGTAACAGGTCCAATTTTGTACATTGAAGATATTTTGAAAATTTTTTTTGGAGGGCACTCTATTATCGATACTCAAGCCAAAACTGTCATTTTTTTTATTCATGTCTGTCTGTCTGTCTGTCTGTCTGTCTGTCTGTCTGTCTGTATCGTAAACGCGCATCACGCCGAAACTACTTGATGGATTGAAATGAAACTCGGCATGATTATAGGTCATACTACGAGGAAGGACATAGGATACTTTTTATCCCGGAATTCAGTAAGGTTCTCATGGGAGAGGGTATGAAAGTAAAATTCCTTTACCGCGCATCACGCCGAAACTGCTGAATGAATTGGAATGAAACTCAGGGCGATTTGAGTTCATAGTACAAGGAAGGACATGGGATACTTTTTATCCCGAAATTCAGTAAGGTTCCCCTGGGAGAGAGGGTGGAACAAAAATTCTTTAACCACGCATCACGACGGAATTGAATGAATTCGAATGGAACTCGGGACGATTGGACATGGGATACATTTTATCCCGGAATTCAGTAACCAAACTGAATTGAACTGATAAACACGAAAGTTTGTAAGTATGAATGGATAGATGGATGGATGTTTGTTACTCTTTCACGCAAAAACTGCTGAACGGATCTGGATGAAATGGCACAGAGATAGATTATAATCTGGAATAAGAAATAGGCTTTATTTTATCTCGAAAATCCCACGGGAAAGGGAATTACGCAAGTAAAATCGCGAGTACTTGGAGTACTCGCGATTTTACTTGCGTAATTCCCTGCCTACTTCGTCTGCCCATGATACTAATCATGCGCAGACGAAGTCGCGGGTACCAGCTAGTGTAAAATAAAATTGCTTCCTGCTGTCTATTTGTCTGTCCCTATGTATGCTTAGATATTTAAAACTACGCAACGGATTTTTTTGTAACTAGTCATTCAAGAGAAAGTTTTATATGTTTTATAATACACCCGTGCGAAGTCGGAGCGGGTTGCTTTTATATTATATAAGGTAATTAAATAATGTAACAGCTGTGAGCCCTCATGAGCTTCCTTTGTTCCGCCGCGAGCTGCGATATAAACTTATTCAGTTGCGAACGTTTTGTGTTGCGTTGTCACTAATTACCAGTTCCTCTCGCATGCCGCGCCGCATTCACACGGCGCACCGGCCGAAGTCACACACCACGTACAATCATTTGTAATTATTATTACTATGTTAGCATGTCCACCCTCTGATAAAACATTTGCTTTTGGTTGTCAAGTACATAGAGTCCACCATTTGTACTCTAGTGTTATTGCACTCAATCTACTCTAGTGCACTAGAGTACAAAGGGCGGGCTCTACTTGAGAACCAAAAACAAATGTTTTAACAGAGGGAGCATGGGCATGCTCACATGGTTTTACAAATAATTATTATAAATTTATATTTAACTAGCGACCCGCCCCTGTTTTACACGGTTTTATTATACTATAAACCTTCCTCTTGAATCACTCTATCTATTTAAAAAAAAAGGCATCAAAATTCTATAAATAGTTTTTGAGATTTAAGCATACATAGGGACATAGGGACAGAGAAAGCGACTTTGTTTTATACTATGTAGTTATTAAATTTAAATTTAGTTATTAACATTGTTTTAAATTTATAATTAATCAATATATTATAATTTTTTAGTTATTAATTTAACGTTATAACCTGCTAGAACTTACTAAAACAAAACTGCACGTGTGTAACGCTCCGCACTTACCACCCTGTTTACCAACCGCTAATTTAGCAGACACAATACCCTGAGTTCATTCGACGTCACGCCAAAATAAGACCCTCGCGTCACAGCCCGCATAAGTGTCTGGTTCGTTACATGAGTTACTTCGTTACAGCAATTCCAACTTCGTCGCAATTTCAAAGGTGAAAAAGTTGATGGAGGGGTAAGAGAGGGGGAGTAATGAACGCGAATTGCATTCAAAGGCCGTCGATGAGACGAGAGACGCGTTAAGCTGGGAATATACTGAGAACACACCTCGCAACGCATGCGACGCATTTAAAGTCTCCACACACCGAAGCCGGAGGCAGAGCGGAGGCGAAGGCGTGCCGTTTTTTTCTTATGGCACCGCGCCGCGCCGCCACCGCCTGCGGTGTGTGTGTAGGCTTTCATATGATTCAATAGAATACAACTCGCACGCCTTCGCCTCCGCTCCGCCTCCGACTTCAGTGTGGGGAGACTTTAAAGAACTTGACACTTGCATTTGTTTCAAAACAGATGGCCTTGAAAGACACGCAACGTACTATGCGACTTATGAAATATCCTAAGGTATATTGCTTTTTTGCGTACGATGTGTGTTGTGGGCTCAGTCTGGCTCTAGCTTTAAAGACGAGGCGGCGGAGGCGCGGCGACACGGCCTGAGGTGACACCTTGCGCCCGATACTGCGAATGACACACAATACAATGACGTAGGTAGAATATAATTCAATCTTCTCCGCGGACCGAAAACAATGGAAAAGCGAAAAGGTACTTGTAATGAGGTGCCATGTCTCAAGACACAGGACCCCATATAAAATTGCCTCTATTTGAAGATTTACGTCTAATGAAGATAACATGGGATGAAAGACAAAGGAAACAATACCTACGTTGCCATAAAAAAATCCTAGACAATTCATACAGTCTCATCTAGCCCCAAGATGCCCCAAGCTAAGTAGAGCTTGTGTTATACTTGTAGATAGATATTTTTACCATACTTAGAAAACACCTAGAGATATATAACGCACGATCGTACATTTGACCTGAGGCGGCAATCGAATCTGTAACCTCCTGCATCGCAGGCCTTCTCCCTCTACGTCACGGAGGTCTATATAATGTAACACTTCTTTTTTCTCTTTCATAGCCAGTCGTGAATGTAAGATAAAATAAATTGCATTTCCATTTTTCATTCCTTCGGTTGCAGCAATTGAAGAACGTCGATCGTTGATAATTTTTCATTAAATAATTGTTAAGGCGATTAAAATTCTGTTTTCCGTCGTTGCCAATTTTTATTTTTTTTATTTTGGAGGTGGCATTCGTAGCTGTCATGATAGGTGGCCAAGTTATCGCCATTTTATGTCCCTGTTATCGCCCTGAGTCTTTATAATTCGTTACTTACCCTTGCAGCCGCTACGATCAGATTCATTCAAGACAAGATTAGTAGGTACTTGTCCAGATGAACACCAAGTTTTTTCATTTTCAAACTCTTCTCGCAGATGCGCTTCCTTAACCTCCTCACAGAGTCTGCATGATGTGAGTCGCTTAGACCCAATTTGAACATGTGCTTGTTAAGGCAACAGTGTCCAGTTAGGGCTCTTGTCATTATGCGAAGTATATTTCTTTCTAGGACTAGAATTCGGTTGTTGTACCAATTATCCAAAAACTTCACGCCAAACCATCTGAACGGATAGGGCTGAAATTTTGAATAGACGTATCTGTAGGCAATTTGTTTTTACTTTTTTTTAATTCTGTCTTCTATTTTAATTTGGTCGGTAAAAAATAAAATGTGAATCGTTATAGGCAATTTGTTTTTACTAACATTCTGTCGGTATGAAATGCAAATTGTAACATGCTGTAGAAGTGAAATAGTGTTTTTCTTTTCCGAGACAAGCCGGCGACTACGGGTGTGCCTTAGTAATATAAGTTATATGTGATCTGTATATTGATAAGGACCGTAGAATAAGTTATATAAGGATCTGTCTACTTGTTTTATGTTGTTCGAAATAAATGACTTTATTTATTGATAATATTTAGAATTATGATTCTATACATGATTTGAGTAGCGTTTTGTGGTATAAAAGTGACTCACTCACTATATTTATTTTAAGATTGGAATTTCTATGGATTTCAATTTCACTTATTTATTATTAAATATTGTATAATATATAATATTATATGTCGCATCCAACACGAACGGAGGCGTTGCAAAGGCTTACTTCACAGCGCCTGACAGAGTCGTGGTAACGTCAGGGTCGACGAGGGACCGACAACTAGAGCGCACCGCCATTCCATTCCCGGCGCTCGGCAGAGACACACGAAACTGTCACCCCGTCCGTGTTATACTTTGGCCTACCTTGTTAAAATTAATTATCAAGAATACACTCTCAATCCGAACAACATCTTTTATTTTGTGCAACTACCCTGGATACGCACACGGAGCTCGAAGAAAAATGGACCAGAATCCTGACCCCCCGATATCAGAACTGGGATCGAATTCTACGTGCACGGGCAGTGGGAACGAGTCACAATGGCGAGTACTTTTCGAGATGCAAAATCAGCAAATTCAAGCTCTAATTCAAGCACTCAACAAGCAAACGCATAAACATGACGTCATTTTGCCTGAATTCAACCCTGATAAACCCGAAGCTGACGCCCAATCATGGTGTAATACCGCCGATTTATGCTTCGAAGGAAGAACCCTTGAAGGAAGTCAACTTATTATGACGATTAGTAAGGCATTGAAGGGATCTGCTACCACGTGGTTATCGCAAATAACCTATCCAGGTATCACGTGGACTGAATTTAAAGAATTATTTACGGCTCGATTTGTCTGTGCGGAAACTTCTGCCGCTACCCTCATAAACCTAAATAGTGACAAACCAAAGGATGATGAGTCATATGCCGCGTATGCCAGCCGTACTGTGACGTCATTGTTAAACAGATGGAAAGATTTAAGCGTAGAACAAATAGCTATTCCGACGGTTATTGCTCACTTGACTCAAATCGACAGTCGTCTACAGCGACTAGCTTTTACAACTGAAGTTACCACACGTCAGCAGCTGCAACAAGAGCTTCAAGCATTCACGTACTTGAAAAGAAAGCTAACAACAGACTCCGGGAACGACGCAAGTAAGGAAAAACGACAGAAGCTTCCACTGCCGCAGATTAAATGCCATTACTGTGGAAAATTGGGGCATAAACAAGTCGACTGTCGTAAAAAGATAGCGGAAGCGAAGAACACAACAACGAAGCCAACTACACAAGGTTCCGGACAGCGGCAGCACACCGACGGCAGCAGCTCGGTTACATGCTACAGGTGCGGCGCGCCGGGCCACATAGCGAGTCGCTGCACATCGGCGGGATCCAGCGCCACGGCGGCATCGCCGGCGGCAGAGCGACGCGTCGACCAGTGTGTGGTCGAACCTCCATCAGGAACACTATCACAATCTGGTAGGTGTTTTAGATTTGACTATGATTCAGGTGCTGAATGTTCTTTGATCAAAGAGAAAGTAGCTAATAAACTTAGCGGTAAGCGAATAGACAATGTAGTATCTCTTGTAGGTATAGGCAACAAAAACGTACACAGCACTGTTCAGTTGCTAAGCAAGGTAGAAATTAACGGGTTCACGGTTGAAATTTTATTTCACGTTCTTGCAGATGAATACTTACGTAGTGACATAATGTTAGGTCGTGAAATTTTAAATAACGGGTTTCATGTGACTATGACTGCAACTGACTTTACACTGACAAAAGACGATAATTATGAAGTGAACACGTGTAAGATTGCTCAGGTTAACTTACCAGCAATTTGCCTTGATAAGGTTGACACAGATATACCTGCAGATAGGAAATCTGAACTTGTTAGTATTTTACAGCAATACTTTGAGTTTTTTGTAGACGGTTTTCCCACCACTCGCGTAACTACCGGCGAACTAAAGCTTAGGTTAATCGACGCCAATCGAACGGTACAAAGGCGTCCATACAGGCTTTCTCCGGATGAACGTAGGGTTATGCGTGATCGAGTAAATGAATTGTTGTCCGCGAAAATAATTAGACCAAGTAGTTCACCGTTTGCCAGTCCAGCTTTATTGGTAAAAAAACATGATGGTTCTGACCGCATGTGCATAGACTATAGGGAATTAAATTCCAATACGGTACCGGACCGTTATCCGTTACCTCTTATATCGGACCAAATACCTAGGCTTCATGCGGCGCATTATTTCACAAAATTAGATTGCGCTAGTGGTTTCCATCAAATCCCAGTAGAAGAAGAATCTATTGAGCGCACAGCATTTATAACAACGGAGGGC